>VOPJ01012782.1:0-61046 GCA_014673585.1 Semibalanus balanoides
GAGCCGAGGTCTCCTGTATGTCGTCCGGTCACATTTGTCGCTCAGTGGCCAATCCAGGGTATTTCTCATCCATGGTATAAGCGCATCGGCGTCTCATCCAACTGCAATAGCGTCAGCTGACGGTTGGTCAGTTCATGTTGATATCTTTTCTCTGTGATTACAGTTAACTTGAGCAAACGCTTCCATGTACGTAGTGGTGTGTATAAATCGTAAACAGTTTAAGAAAATTAATGATTGTTTTTTGTTATTTGCGCTCTTTATGAGATAATAGTTTAATGGCCATTAACATATAAGTTGTTCCTTTAGCTACTTGTCTTAAGGCCTGTTTTTGCGTATCATTCCGGGAAGAGGCAGTGTCCCTTTAAGCGTGTCCGATTTTCACGTGCCAAAGTCTCGGTCCCGACGAAACTGACCCTGTTCTGATCAAAAAAAGACCCTTTTAGCACCTCCATGGATTGCAATATTTCGTAAAATTGGATCGCCTACGCACTATTTTGAATCACTTCTTTGCGAGCTAAAATTGTATTGATAAATTTGCAAACTCAACATCTTCATTCAGTCAGTCAACTTTAAAAATAAAAAGCGTATGCAGTTAATTATATTATCAGCAATCTTAGCCTCTTTAAATAAAACAAAACAAGTAAAACAGCAAGAATAGCAAGAATATGTGAGGCTCGACTTTGGGCTGTAAAAGTTAGTGACATTACCCTTAACGCTAGACGTTCAAAGTCAGGCCGGGCGAATTAGACTATGGCTTTGCCGCGGAGCATGAGAGTTATACCATACCGGTGTGACAATCTAGTGGCAGTATCTAAGATACTAGTAGAGTATGCCATCGCCAGCACTATACGCAAATTTTATTTTTTTTTGCTTGGGGAACCCGGAAACAAACTTAAATTTAAAAATTTTTTCCAAAACCGGGGATTTAAAAAATTCACGTATTTTGCTTCCCCTCATTCACCAAGCAAAAGTGATACAACATACAGTTTAATAATGAAGAATATTACTCGAACATTGCGCGTCAGCTTAGTACGTAGCGACATCAGTGCAAGTATCTAAGATACTAGCTAAGAGTATGCCATCGCCAACAGAGCGGCCGTCATGAACTTAGTGCTGTGCACAAGCGGGGCAAACAATACGGAGTCACAAAATAAAGAAAATGCTTTGCCGATACATTGCTTTAGGGCAAGTTTGAGCAAGAGGAAACATGATAATTAATTCCCAGCATTCATTTAAGCTGCTTTTTAGAAATCCTCCCAAGGTGGCACTATCCCTTTAAAGGGGCCTACTAACCCGGTGTCGAAACTACCTAACGTAGCGAGTTTATTCTTCAGCCAAAACCCATTTTTCTATCTGCTCTACAAATCTGCTGTCTCAATTCAAAACCCCATGTTAAAGGTGAACTATTCCCTTTAACCCCAGATTGAAGAAAATGTCCATTAACCCGCGCCTTGGTGGGCCTCCGAGACAAGTTCGCCATGGTGGGGGAGGGGGGGGGGTAAAAATAACCCACCCTCTTACTCGAAAACGAAAAGGGATAGAAAGACGCGAAAAAATCATGCGAAAGCTCTCATCTTGTACGTTTGAAGTTACAGAGACAATTTTTAGCTAAGGTCAAAATTCAGGTCGCCAGAGGTCATCAAAGGTCAAATTTCACAGTTTTTGCAGTTCGCTTCGAACAGCCGACATATATCTCGTGAACTATGATGGCTAGGAACAAACCGAAGAAGTAGTCGAAAGCTCATCAAAAATGTAGTTCACTGAGTGTCCTCAAAATTGAGCTCAGATCAATAGTTTAGGCTCCAGAGGTCATCGAAGGTCAAAAATGCAGTTTTTGGTAGAATTTGTTTTCCTGAATTACTTTTTATCTAAAAATGATGAAGCAATTAGTTTAACACCATCTTGTTTGTCTCGTCAAGGCGCTTTCACAGTGACCCATGATTCCATTTTGGCTTGGGCTTGGGTGGCTTGGGTGGAAAATTTGAGCCGAAAAAGACCATGAGAGTGGAGAATTATGTAGAAAATGGTACGGTATTGATCACTGTTTTGAACATGAAAAGCAGTGGTTTTCATTAGATCATGTATTTTTAGTCAATATTTATTTATATCAGAGTCAATATCACAATTCATAATTTGGGAGTAGAAAATTTATTCCTTAAATAGAGAATGAGAGTGGAAAACTATTCACTGCTGAGTGTCATCTCCCACCCAAATCAACAAATTGTGGGACGCTGCGCTTTCAAACATAACTTAGTGACCTGGAAAGGTCCATTTCAAAATTTGACCTCAGGTCAAGGTCATTTGGTTACCCAGGCAGGTCATGTTGCATATGGGGCGACGCGGCCAAACAAGACGAACACAGTGGTGTCATCCGCTCGTCTCTATCTCTTTCCTATCAATAGTTATTAGCAAATCATTGCTGATGACCTCAGATGACCTTGTAGAGATCACTGATAAAAAATTGCACCTTGGTCATCAAGAATGAGCTAAAATAACACGATTCTGACAGAATTAGCCTGATCCAATGCGTGTTTTCTGAATAGAAAGCATTTGATTATTTCCAGTTCACTTATAATGGGGAGGTCAGGAAATTTGCCTGACCTTGGGTCACCGATGTAAAAAAATCCGAGATACACCGATTTAAGGTTCTTATGATCTTATTAATTCCTGCTAGTTTCAAATCTTTTGGACACAAACTGTGGCTTTGGCACCATCACAAACATTTTGGAAGGCAAGGTCACTTGACGTGACCTGGTGACCTGACCTGAGGTGACCTGACCTGAGGTGACCTGAAGTAAATGTTTTGACCAAGTGTGGGCAATTAGTGTTCGAACAGCTATACAAAATTTGGTGGCGCTGCTCGCCGCCGTTTTTTCGCTATTCCGGAAAAAAACTCAGGGGGGTCAAAATGACCCCCCACCAGGGCGAGGGTTAACATATAATATGATACATCCTGATCTGGGATCCCGGGGTCTATTAAATGCACATATTGATTTCAAACCCCACCAGATTCTGGCTTTTGGGTCTGATAAGATAATTTTACGTTTGAATTGTATTCTTTAATTTTGTTTGTAAATTTAATTTGCATTTTATTTTTAAATTTTATTTAAAATTTTGATTTCACGTTTTCTTTCAGTCCGAGAATTGCAGTAACATTTGTCCACTGTCTGGTAGCATTTATGGATGATTTGTAAGCAATTCTTGAAAGTGAACCCATTGCACATTTGCACATGCACATGCGCACATGCATATATCACATACATGTGCCAAGGCCCAAAAATGAGATCCAAGATCCACAAGATCACACGACAAACTGATTTTCCGGGATCAAGGATCCACAAGATTCCATTATTTGTTTTTCTCCAGGATCCAAGATCCATAGGATCCAACGAATTATAATTTTAGGTTACAATGAATCGGCGCCTTTAAAACCCTTCTTTCAAACTTTTTTCCCCTTATCTCATCTTTTTGTCCTTTCTCGAGCCTAAAACTACCTCATTCACAACTTTTTATATAATCCAACCTAAATGCCCTCAATTCTCACTTAAAATTCCTCACTTCTCACTTAAAAACTCTCACTTCACACCTTTCACCGTGAATAGGCAATGTAAGGGCCGGGCGGTGCAGCTGGTTTGATGACGTCACTGGTTCATGACAAAATATTCGTCCGCAATTTTTCGTCCGAAAATCTCGTCTTTAACCTTCTGGATGGATCCTAATCGAACCTTACCTAACCTTTATAATATATCGCTGCTGATGGAGATTCGAACCTAATCCTGGGTTGGAGATTAGTTCAACTAAACTTTGCCATGATACAACGGTGACGTCATCAATGCTCGATGCTCTTCACGCTAACACCACAACTACAAAAATTTGGAAATGAGGGCAAAGAAGTTAGAGCTGAGGTGAAAAGGTTGCTGTTTGAATTATGTTGTTATTGAGGGAATTTAAGTTGTAATTGAGTGTGAAGAAGGTGGCCAAAGTATTATTCACCATAATTTTCTATGATCCAAGATCCACATGATCCCATGACAAAATTATTCTTCAGGATCCAATATTATCCCGGGTCTTGGATCCTAGGGATCCTGGATCTTGGATCTTTTTTAATCTTGGCTCATGTCTGATATATCACCATGCATATGTGGAGTTGCTGTTTTCCATTTGTGGGTGGGGTACTGGATTAACCCAGCCCTTCAGCCTGACTGATGTTTTTCCTGCCCGGTGGCAGTACACGGTGCCGGCGCTGGCCAGACGCCTGCTGGCGTCCCATCAGCGAACTCTGCTGTATGAGGATCCCGACACCCAGAAGGCGGCGCTGCAGGTCATCCCTGTGCAGCGGCTGCGACAGAAGGCTGGACTGTCCGTCTCTCCCGCCGCATCAGCGGGAAACGGTGAGAAACAGCCGGCGGAAGCTGACCGTCTCCTGTACGCACTGCTCTGCTGGTTCAAAGACGATTTTTTCAAATGGTTCGAGCCTCCGTCGTGTGCCCGCTGCTCTGCGCAGATGGCGCTGCTGGGCCGCCGCCAGGTGTCGCCCGTGGCGCCGCTGGAGTTAGCCGAGCACGCTGAGCGGTACGGCTGCGCGCGCTGCGGCACGTCGGAGGAGTTCCCGCGCTACAACCACCCTCGGAAGCTTCTCGAAACCCGTCGCGGCCGCTGCGGCGAGTGGGCCAACTGCTTCGCGCTCTGCTGCCGCGCGCTCGGCTTCGACACGCGCTTCGTGGAGGATCAGCAGGATCACGTGTGGACCGAGGTGTATAGCGAGGCAGAGCGGCGCTGGCTGCACTGCGACCCGTGTGAGCGCACCCTCGACAAGCCGCAGATCTACGAGGCCGGCTGGGGGAAGAAGTTCGAGTACGTGGTCGCGGCGGCGTGCGACGAGGTTGCTGACGTCACGTTCCGCTACTCGGTCGACTTCGCGGCGAGCTCGGCGCGCCGGCGTGCCTACAGCGAGGCGGCCGTGGCGCAGACGCTGGTGGCGGTGAACCGGCAGCTGCAGCGCGGTCTCGTCGAGCGGCGGCGGCAGCAGCTGGCCGAGCGGCGCATCAGGGAGCTGGTGCTGATGCTGCTGCCGCCAGGCGAGGTGACCGACCCCGCCGCCGGCCGGCAGTCTGGGTCGCTGGCCTGGCGACTGGCGCGCGGCGAGACGAGTCAGGCGCAGGCAGGCTTCGTGTTCACCCCGACGGAGGAGGAGCGGCGTCAGAAGCGGCTCAAATGGAGCTACAGCGTCGTCCAGGACCGGTACCAGCGTGGCGCCGACACCGCTGCCGGCTGGGCCAGCTGCGTCCACTCTGGGGACGCCATCCAGCGGAAGGTGGAGCTCGACTGGCAGAGGGCGTACCTGTGCCGCGCTGAGGGCACCTCTGCGGCGGCCTCCGTCAGCTGGCGGCTGGAGCTGAGTGGTACGCGGCTGGTGGTGGGACGGGTTCGGGTGCGGCACCCGTCGGCGGAGTTCGGCTCAGGGAAGGTGCGCTGGACGCTCAGCGGCGGCGGCGGTCGGAGTGTGGCGCTGACGGGGGAGGGTCCCAGCGAGGTCACTGACCTGACCGGCTGTGACACGGTCACTCTCACTGCCTGGCTGGAGGGCGGGGAGGGCGAGAACGCGTTCCAGCAGGCGCAGCTGTGCCGTGCCTCGCTGAACGGACCAGACTCGCCGCTGGAGGTCACCGTAGGGCTGAAGGACGCAGCCTAACGCTACTTGACGCCGTGAGGAGAAGGTGGAGCTGGTGCTGGAGATGAGGACACACGGCCTGACGGTCAGACTCACCACTAACCTCACCAGGTCAGGCGCTGACCTGGTGGGGTTAGTGGTGATACGTAACGGGAAGGTGATTACTCGCTGCTAATGGACATGGAAGGTTGATGACGCGCTGCCATCTAATCTATGGTGATAGTACGGCTGGGCGGGCTGTGGCCTCTGCGACGGAGGCTGAAGTACGGCTGGGCGGGCTGTGGCCTCTGCGGCGGAGGCTGAAGTACGGCTCAGGCGGGCTTGGCCTCTCGACGGCAGCTAAGTACGGCTGGCGGGCTGTTGCCCTCTGCGACGGAGGCTGAAAGTTACGCTGGCGGGCTTCGTGGTCCTCTACGACGAGGCTGAATACGGACCTGGGGGGCGTGGCCTCTGCGGCGTAGGCTGAAGTACGGCTGGGCGGGCTGTGGCCTCTGCGACGGGAAGGCTGAAAGACGGCTGGGCGGCGTGTGGGCCTCTCGACGGAGGCTGAAGTACGGCTGGGCGGTGTGGCCTTGCGGACGGAGGCTGATAGTACGGTCTGGGGGGCTCTGGCCTCTGCGCGGAGCTGAAGTACGGCTGGGCGGGCTGTGGCCTCTGCGACGGAGGCTGAAGTACGGCTGGGCGGGCGGAGGCCTCTGCGGCGGAGGCTGAAGTACGGCTGGGCGGGCTGTGGCCTCTGCGACGGAGGCTGAAGTACGGCTGGGCGGGCTGTGGCCTCTCGACGGAGGACTGAAAGTACGGCTGGCGCGCTGTGCCTCTGGCGACGGGGCCATGAAGTACGGCTGGCGGGCGTGCCTCTGCGACGAGGCTGAAGTACGGACTGGGCGGGCTGTGGCCTCTGCGATGGTGAAGTACGCTGGGCGGGGCTGTAGCCTCTGCGACGGAGGCTGAAGTACGCTGGGCGGGCTTGTGGCCTCTTTTTTAATGCGACGGAGGCTGAAACGGCTGGGCGGGCTGTGGCCTCTCGCGAGAGCCTGAAGTACGGCTGGGCGGCCTATAATTGTCTCTGACGGAGGCCTGAAGTTACGGCTGGGCGCTGGGCGTCTCTGCGACGCGAGCTGAGGACGGCTGGGCGCTGTGCCCTGCGACGGAGCTGAAGTACGGCTGGGCGGGCTGGGCCTCTGCGACGGAGCTGAAGTTACGCTGGGCGGGCTGTGGCCTCTGCGCACGGAGCGAATACGGGCCTGTGGCGGGCTGTGCCTCTGCGGCGGAGCTGAAGTACTTCTGCGGCGGGCTGTGCTCTTGCGACGGAGGCTTAATACGCTTGGCGGGCTGTGCTCTTGCGACGGAGGGTGAAGTACGGCTGGGCGGGCTGTGGCCTCTGCGGCGGAGGCTGAAGTACGGTGGGCGGGCTGTGTCTCTGCGACGGAAGCTGAAGTACGCTGGCGGGTGTGCGGTCTCTCGACGGAGCTGAAGTACGGCTGGCGTGTGCTTGTGGCCTCTGCCGACGGAGGCTGAAAGTACGGCTGGGCGGGCTGTGCTGTCGCCTCTGCGACGGAGGCTGAAGTACGGTCTGCGGCGGAGCTGGCCTCTGCGACGGAGGCTGTAAGTACGGTCTGGCGGGCTGTGGCCTCTCTGACGAGCGAAGTACGGCTGGGCGGGCTGTAGGCCTCTGCCGTCCAGTATCGGCGAGGCTGAATAGTACGTGCTGGGCGGGCGCTGTGGCCTCTGCTGACGGAGGGCTGAAGATACGGCCTGTGCGGCTGTGCGCCTCTGCGACGGGACGGCTGATGAGTACGGCTGGGCGGGCTGTGGCCTCTGCGACGGAGGCTGAAGTACGGCTGGGCGGGCTGTGGCCTCTGCGACGGAGGGGCTGAAGTGCGATGTGATAGGACTTTGAAACCATTGAAGTTGAGCGTCCATGCTAGTCGATGAAAATGATACGAGGAAAATGCGGGATCGTGCATTTTTGATGCATTCGCTTTAGGCAGATTGCAGAATGTCTTCTGATGATTATATTTCGTTTTTGTTTACTTGTTTGGTTTAATGGCGTATGCCTTGTTGCTTGGAATGCTATATGCAAGTGCTGAGGAAAAGCAAGCATCTGAGGAAAAGCAAGCCTATTCGTGTACCTTCGATGTCTGTATTTTATCAAGAGGGCTGCGGATTGTGGCCGGTCCTTACATTGCGTTATCTGGATAAGTTGTAAGTCTTTGGTGATTGATACATGCCTTTCCACAATAGCACTCAGTGCTGCACTTGTCAAATTGGTAGATGTGGGATGTTGATGAGTCGCGCGGCAGATGATGAACTCATCACGTTGTTACTGATTGGTAATGTTTGTCATTGTGGAAAAGCACTGGCACAGTATCTGTGTTATTGCACTGGGACATGCTTTGAAATATACCTTGACAGTCGCATTTTTACACCTAACACTATATACAATTCCAAGCTATCGCAACATCGAATCGGGATCGAATGACACTATTATTTTGGCGATCGGACAACAACTTCGGGTCGTTTTGAGCCGCCTCGTCAATTGACCTTGAACATGACCTTGAAGCTGACTTGAAATGTCAAAATGGATGTCATTTTCGTCATCAGCGTGCCCAAAGTGACCTGTCACCCCATTTTGAAGCGAACTGAATTATAATCCGAATCCGTCGCTAACTTCACGGACATGATGTGATGCTGAGACATCGGGGGTAGCAGTCAACAGGCGATTGTTCTGTCTGTAAAGTAGATAGAAGCGTCCCTAAAGCACGCTTTCTCCTTAAAGGGAATAATACGCCGTTTATAACAGCCACCTAGCGTAGCTTTGAGATCAGTAATTGAGGACGGATACTCGCCCATCGTCGCGTTAGTTCGACATTGCCGTGGACCACAGGTGTCGATCTATATACGTTTGGGGTGGCCCTTGGCGCCTCCATATGTTGAGTCTGGTCCCTTATAGATGCTTTCGGCTCCCTCAATGTTCTCTGGCCAATGGCCGATCCAAGGGGGCCAAAAGGCCAAAGCCCCAAAACTGACTGAACTCAGCAAATAATTGATGTAAATTATAATTAAAAAGGCAAGAAACCTTTACGAAAGAAAGTTAAATGTTTCGCCCATTTATCCATAAAGAAGCAAACTTCAATGGTTCGTTTTATTTTATGATGCTTTATGGGGATTTCGCCGCCAATTTTTTGTGTTCTGTTTTTTCCTTGTTGCTGGCCTTAGAAGTTAGATCAGGCATCTAACACATACACGTACCATGGTTTCAGCTACGGTGATCCGTGGAAAACCAAGCTTCTGCAAAATTCGTTGATTCTAGGAACCAGCTAGGAACATACACTACCCAAAACCATCTTCATCACATCACACGACGAAACCAGGGGGAATATCGGCGAAGCAATGTTTCTCTCCTTCGTAAAGTTTTAGCCGTTTGTCTCCTCTGGGGTAGCCCTCGGCCCCCTCAAAGGTGCCATCGGCCTCCCACAGTCATATTTCGGTTGAATAACACGTTTCACCGCATATGCCACGGATAAATTTAGGGCTGTGTTCCAGCATTTGGCCGACACGACTGATATTATAATGAATGAATCTCTCGAAAACTTGCCGACGTTGAGCCGATATCAGCCCGATGCTTGGTAGGGTATGAGTTAGTGGTGTCAATCGGTAACCAAAATTTTGGTTACCGAAAAATTGTGTGACCGAATTGGTAATCGGTCGGTCACCGTCAGACTTATAAAGTTTTGGACACTTTTCGGTCAGCTTAATCTTAAACAATTCACGTTTTGTCACATTTTTGCGCAGTCTTATTTATATCCAAGCAATTGCTACAAAATGTGCTCGAAAATCAATTTATCAATGTAAATGTCTTTGGACTTGCTTGCGGCATCCTTTATTTTGTTTTGCAAATTTATTTAGTTTCGTTTTCTCAATTAAAATAATTGTTTGGAAACTGTACATGTGCGGTTTATGAACTATGATGTTAACAAAACTCATTTGCCCAGTGTGTATAAATAAGTATACAATTAAAAAATCGGTCAAATCTTGGACATTTTTTGCCTCAACCAAAATCGGTCAAAATTTGGTCAACAAAAATGCTTTTTGTTCGGTATTGGATTGGTTTTGGTCAGCACAAATTTGAGAAAATGACATCACTAGTAGGAGTACGGCCCGAGTTTCGTGTATTTCGTTTCGAAAGCAATATGCCATGTTTACATGGTATGAGTATCATTCGAGAGGGATGCTGCTATTTTTCAAGAACAGCCTTGATAAAGGCTTCTCTGGGTGATCATGAATCTTCCAACAACTGACACTAGCAAAGGTTTCGACAGCGCCAAACATCCCCGCCCAACGGAAAGGCTATGATGGCATTCGCTTGGTCAAACACGGGCTGTGGCACGAGAAAAGGCAACTGAACAGCTTGGCCATGTTTGTGAAGTCGGAGTCGCAGCGAGCGGCGACAACGGCGCCGCGCGCGGTTCGATATGTGGCTGGGCGTGGTGTGCGCAGTGGCGGTGCTGCTGCTGTCACCAGTCTGAAAAGACATGTTTGCACTGGCGCGCGGAAGCGTGGAGGTCGAGCCCTGAATTCATTTTCCACGATCGATTAGCACTCAGGGGAGTGGGGAGTAGAGCCTATAGAGGCACAGTGGAGTACAACTCCCGTAACAATTTACGAATTTCCCATTCAACTCCAGTTTTGACGTCAGTGAACGCTCAAGGACCCGACGTTCGTCCAGTTGTCGCCATGTCACTCCCAGGCGAGGTCAGTGCGTCCGACTCTCCAACGACTGACCAGGTCAACTGCATCACCGTAAGTGTAATCCCCATGGAGAGGGATGAGACGAGACCGAGCCGGCGCGCTCAGGCGAGTCAGGCGGCGTTCGGATCCGATCACCAGATGGAGCAAGCGGCAACGGAATCCACCAGGCACTCTCAGGTGGGGAAGGAGGCTTTTGGATCCGCTAGGCGTCTTTCTCGACTGAAGCAGATGGTGTCTGGATCTACCAGGTATGCTCAGGCGGAGAAGGCGGTGGTATTCGTCGTGGTGATAGCCGCCTGTATGTTGTCCGCATTGCAGGCGTCCCTCTGTATCCAGCGCTACCATGCTGAACCAGTGATTGTTAAGCTGTCTGCGCGCCAGAACTCCTCGCTTTTGGTCCCGGCACTCACTGTCTGCAACCCTGCCCTCGATGGAATGTCGATAAGGCAAGCCAAGTTCGGTCTCTCTAACCTGCCCTGGTCTGAGCATGACAACCTCACCATGACTAACTTTCTTCGCTTTGCAATCCCTCGGTTCGAGCACTTCTTGTCCTCGTGTAAGCTGCTGGGCGAACCATGCGACGGGCTCGGATCCTGGCACTACCGCTACACGAGCGCCTTCGGCATCTGCAGCACGTTCCTGCCCTTCGAAGATCTGACCATCACCGAGGTGGGCGCCGGATACAAGCTCGCCTTCTACCACAACCGTGGCTACTCCTCCGACGACGACTTCCTTGTGCAGGTCAGGGACAGATTCCTCGTCTACGAGGCGCGAGATCGGCTGCTATACGTTTTCCTGCACGAGCGCCGCGAGTCATTCACTCCTCTGCCGTGGGTGCGCCAACTGACGCCGCTTCAGCTTCGCCCCGGCGGCGTGGTCACCGCCAAGATCGTCACCACTGCCCAGCAGCGGCAGAACCGACGCGTCGCCGTCTGCCGCGGCGCCGGCGCCGGCGGCGATGACGATGGCGGCGGTGGCAGCGGCAGCGATGGCGCCAGCGGCGATGGTAGCGATGCCAGTGCCGGAGGATACAGTCAAGTCCGCTGTCTGGAGCGCTGTCTGAGCGACGCAGCGCTCCTCGCCGCCAACGCCTCCTGCCGCACCGTCGACATGATGGCGCCGGCGCCGCTCTGCAGCACTGCCGAGGAGTACATCCGCATGCTGCGCCTCTACAGCGAGGATGCTGCGCCTGCCGCCTCTCTGCAGGCCACCTGCCACAGGCGCTGCCCTCCCGCCTGCCAGGCTGTCAACTTCCAGCCCGAGGTCGTGCCGTACCGCCCCTATTCGGTCCCTCGGCAGGGTTCCACCCCTCAAACGGAACTTCGGCTGACCTATGACAGTCTGCAGGTCGCCGTAGAAGAGGAGCTATGGGAGTACAACCTATCAGCGATGGTCGGAGAAATAGGCGGGTTCGCCGGGATTATGCTCGGGGCTTCGGTTGTATCACTCCTGCAAGTGCTGAAGCAGATGCTAGTCCGCGCTGGGACGCTGATCGACTACTACTGCTGACTGGCTGGGACGCTGATCTGCTGCTGCTGACTGGCTGGCTGAGACGCTGATCTGCTGCTGCTGACTGGCTGGGACGCTGATCTGCTGCTACTGCTGACTTGCTGAAACGCTGATCTGCTGCTGCTGACTGGCTGGCTGAGATGCTGATCTGCTACTGCTGACTGGCTGGGAGGCTGATCTGATGCTGCTGCTGACTTGCTGAAACGCTGATCTGCTGCTGCTGCTGACTGACTGGCTGGGACGCTGATCTGCTACTGCTGCTGACTTGCTGAGACGCTGATCTGCTGCTGCTGCTGACTAGCTGGGACGCTGATCTGCTGCTGCTGCTGACTGGCTGGGATGCTGATCTGCTGCTGCTGCTGACTGGCTGGGACGCTGATCTGCTGCTGCTGACTGGCTGAGACGCTGATCTGCTGCTGCTGCTGACTGACTGAGACGTCTGAATCTGCCTTGCTGCTGCTGACTGCGCTCGGGACGCCTGATCTGCTGGCTGCTGACTGGCTGGCGTGGCGGCTGATCTGCTACTGGCTGACCAGGTATTCCCCTGCTTTCTATACCGTTTCTCCTCCAATTCTGGTCTGGACGCTGACTGCTGCTGCACTGACTGGGGCTTGGCTCGATGAATACGCTGATCTGCTGCTGCTGATGGTCTGGGACCGCTGATCTGCTGCTGACTGCTGATCTGGCTGAAGCCTGGAATGCCTGAATCTGCTGCTGCTGACTGGCTGGGACGCTGGATCTGCTGCTGGCTGACTGGCTGGCCTGAGACGCTGATCTGCTACTGCTAGACCTGGCTGAGATATGGCCTGCATCGCTGTGCTGCTGACTGCCAGCTGGGACCGCCTTGATCTGCTGCTGCTGCTCTGCTGCACTGAGCTGGGACGCTGATCTGCTGCCTGACTGCTAGACCGTGCCCGTCGCGGATCGCTGAATCTGCTGCACTGCTGCGACTGCACTTGGGACGCTGATCCTGCTTGTTGCGCTGACTGCCTTGTGGACGCCTTATGTCTGCTGCCTGTTCCGCTGACTGGCTGGGAACGCTGACCTGAGTCTGCTGCTGCTGACTGGCCCGGACGCTTGTATGCTTGATGCCTGCCTGTCGACTGACTGGCTTGGGGACGCCTGTATTCTGTCTGCTTGCTGCTTGACTGGCTGGGACGCTGATTTCTGCTTGTCTTGTCTGCCTTGGCTGGATGGCTGACTGCTGGCTGCTCGCAACTGCTGGCTGGGACGTCTGCATCTGACTGCTTGCTGACTGGTCTGGGCACCCTAGATCTGCTCTGAGCTGCTGACTGTGCTGGACGCTGATCCTGCTGCTGCTGCTGACGTGGCTGGGACGCTGATCTCTGCCTGCTGCCTGGCTCGGCATGGTGTACGCTGATCTGACTGCTGCTGCTGACCTGGCTGGGACGCTTATCTAGCAGCTGCTGACTCGGCTGGACCGACTGATCTGCAGCATGCGCATGCTGACTGGTCTGTGGCGCTCTGATCTGACTGCTGCTAGCTGCACTGACTGAGGACGCTGATCTGTCCTCTCCTGCTGCTGACTTGTTCAAATGGATCCTCACAGACCGCTTCGCCGGTACGCTGAAATCTGCTGCTACCAGCTGACTGGCTTGGGACGCTGATCTTGCTACTGGCTGCTGGCTGGGAACGCTGATCTGTCTGCTGCTGACTGGCTGGGACGCGTGATCTGCTGCTGCTGACTGGTGGGACGCTGCAATTCCTGCTGCTGCTGACTGGCTGGGGCTGAACTCTGCTGCTGCCTGCTGCTGACTGGCTTGGGCGCTGATCTGCTGCTGCTGCTGCTTGTGACTGGCTGGGAGGCTGATCTGTGCCTGCAGACTGGCTGGGACGCTGATCTGCTACTGCTGACTGGCTGGGACGCTGATACTGCTGCTGCTGCTGAACTGGCTGGCACGCTGACTCCGCTGCTGCTGGCTGATGGCTGAGACGCTGATGCTGCCTGCTGAGCGACTGGGCTGGGAGGCTGATCTGCTCTGCTGACTGCTGGCTTGAGAACGCTGATCTGGCTGCTGCTGACTGGCTGGCCGAGACGGACCTCCTGTACTGCTGCTGCTGATCGGCCTGCCGGAACGCGTGATCTGCTGCTGCTGACTGGCTGGCTGGGAGGCTGATCTGCCTGCGCTGACTGGCTGGGAGCTGATTCTGCCTGCTGCTGACCTGAGCTGGCTGGGATGGCTAGTCCCTGCCTGTGCTGCATGCCCTTTGACTGAGTGCTGCGGACCCGCTGCTCGATCTGCCTGCTGCGACTGCTTGGCGAGAACGCTTGATCTGCTACTGACTAGTAACTGCTGGGACGTCTGAACTGCTTGCGGAGCCTGCCTGACTTGTGCCTGGCGACCCGATCTGCCAGCATGTGCAACTGGCTGCTTGCGGACGATGTATCTGCTGGGCTGCCTGCACTACTTGGCTGGTGGGACTGCTGAGCTGCTGCTGCTAGACTGGCTGGGTCACGCTCGATTCTGCTGACAGCTTGACTGGCCTCGGTCTGGAGGCACGGCTCGCATCATGCATAGTCCTGACTGTACTGGGCTGGAGCCGACAGCTGATCTGCTGACCTGCTCGCTTGAAACTGGAGCTGGGTAGGCCTGATCTGCTGCTGCTGACTGGCTGGCGACAGCTGATACTGCTGGCTCGCTTAGAACTGGCTATAAGCTGGGACGCGACTGATCTGCTGCTGCTCGACTGGCTGGGAGGCTGATCTGCTGCTGCTTTGACCTGGCTGGGACGCTGATCTGGCTTGCCTGCTGACTGGCTGGACTGGGGATGCTGATACTGCTGGCTGCTGCTGCTGACTGGCTGGGACGACTGATACTGCTGGCTGCTGACTGGCGGGATGGCTTGATCTGCTGCTGCTGCTGCTGACTAGGCTGGAGACGCTGATCTGCCTAGGCTGCTGACTGGCTCGGCTGGGATTGCTGATTCTCTGCTGCTGCGCTGACTGGCGGACCGCTGATCTGCTGCTCGCTGACTGGCTGGCTAGAGACGCTGATCTGCTACTGCTGACTGGCTGAGGACGCTGATCTGCATGCTGCTGACTGGCTGGGATGCTGAATCTGCGTGCTAGCTGCTGCCTGACTGGCTGGGATGCTGATCCGCTTGCTGCAGACTGGACTGGGACGCTGATCTGCTGCTAGCTCGACCTGGCTGGGACGCTGAATCCTTGCTGCTGCTGCTGACTGGCTGGGACGAATGATCTGCCTGCTGCTGACTGGCTGGCTGGGACGCTGATCTGCCTGCTGTGCCTGACTGAGCTGGGACGCTGATCTGCTGCTGCTGTGACTGGCTGGGAACTGCGCAATCTGATGCTGCCTGCTGACTGGCTGGGACGCTGATCTGCTGCTGCTGACTGGCTGGCTGGGATGCTGATCTGCTGCTGCTGCTGCTGACTGGCTGGGACGCTGATCTGCTGCTGCTGACTGGCTGGCTGAGACGCTGATCTGCTGCTGCTGACTGGCTGGTACGCTGATCTGCTGCTGCTGACTGGCTGGGACGCTGATCTGCTGCTGCTGACTAGCTGGGACGCTGATCTGCTGCTGCTGCTGACTGGCTGGGACGATATAGTTTACCGTTGTCTTGTTGAAAAGTTTATCTCTGGCTCTGAGCAATGTCTCATTCTTGACTTGTCACTCTCAAGTCTCACGTACCTATGTATGTACAGTGTAGTGCAAATGTTCTGTCCACTTCATTGACTTCACCCGATGTCGATGCGCCTGGCGAATAAATCCTTCGTGAAAACGGCTAGTAGTAGTCCTTGACTCATTGCAGTGCACTATTCGAATAAACCCTCCATTTCACTTACTGATAGAACAGCAATCAGCATCAGCCCGCAGGTCATGGACTGGATAGGTCAGATAATGGACGAAACAATTGTCAAGTCAAGGATAGCTCAAGGTAAGTTCAAGGTATTTAAAATTCATGAACTAAACGTTACCAACTACCAGGCAGCGATTTATGACAACGATTGGGGAAGGGGGGCGAACAGGGACGGATCCAAGAGGAGTCCATCAGCGTCATGGCTTTACCTACACCTTTTTAAGTACCTAATTCTAGGCATCTTGTACAAAGTAGGTATAGTATTTTCAATTGTGTATCAATGCATAATGCAAACAGCCGGAAATCGCATGAGTTTTGGACTTCTGTCGGACATCCCCTCAAACCAACGTTTTTTTGCCGGTCTGCATCCTTCAGAAGGCCTGAGGCCTTACTTGGAAACGTGGAATCCTTATTTAGTGGTTTACATTAACTGGGGGGGGGGGCAAATATCTCTCCTGACGGCTGACGTATTTTCGCAATCGCTGAAAAACAATAGCGACATCAACGTGAAACTTTGGGTACCTTCTCCTACACCGACTTTACGCATTATGTGGACTAATGAAGCAATTATGCCGTGAAAATCGAGATATAGCGAATTTATTTAGGTCACTGCACACGACTTTTAACTTCACTGAAATGAGACAGGTCGTGAAATGACTATCACGATCGAATTGTACGTGTAAAATAATAATTGAACATGTGTCACATGGCTTTCGTATATTTCGCTTTCGCATAGCTACCTTTTGTGACCTGCAGAACTTGATCGTGACCTTTGCCAAAATTTTCACTTTTGCTTATGCGGGATGTGCATTTTAACTTTAACCCTATTAGCGTCGGGGGAGGGAAACGCCCCTAAGTTTTTTGCGTATAGTTCATGAAATATTTAACCTAGCATCTTTAAACTTGGTGACTTTTCCTAGCATTGAATTGTGAGGTTTTCAAAAATGTTGCATTAGGTGGGGTCCAGGACCGTTTTTAGGGGGCATGTTTGGCCGTTTTGACCCAGAACCTTTGCATGCAGTTCGTGGAGTTGTTTGTTGTAGCAAAATATTAGCGAAAAAAATGTCGGTAGACAATTAAATTGTCTTTCAGATGGTCATATCAAAATTTCGAAATTTCGATTCTTTACAATTTGTTTTGACAAATTTACTTTTGTTTCTAAATTATACAAGTTTTTCACTTTCTTGAGGTGTAAAAAAAAAAACAGAATATATGTCAGAGAAGACATGCCAATAAATATCTGTTTAAATGTCAGGTCGATATTTCTAGTTTTGATAACCTGAAGTCAGGTCAGATGCTGACCTTCCATTATAAATATATGGTAAAAAATGCAAAATTATTATCAAACACATTATATCAATCAAATTATTTCATTACCAATGTCATCTTAGGCCCTTTCAGATGACCAGGATGCCATTTTTAGTCAGTGACCATTTGAAAAGTCATGAACACTTTTTTGTCAATAGCTCATTACAGGATGTCCGTAGAGACTCGCCTTGGTCGACCGGCCCCATATAATAACCCGGCGGAACAGGGTGACAGCTCCAACTAGCACCATGATCCCGAGAGGATACGGTGCTCGGTACACAAACCACACCCAAATGCCCCCCCTGGCTGAAGTTTTATTAGTTTGGGCGCCATGAGACTTTCACTGTCTGAGCGCCCTAAAACACCTATCATCATCATAGCTTGATTGGTTCGTTCACATACAATCGATTTCACTGATGTTACTGTCAAGTGGCAAGTATAGGTAGGTACAGTCGGTCTATTATGTATCTTTCCCTTTTTAGTTTTTAAAACTCATCTAATTTCACTTCTGTGTACATGAAGGGCTGATACAAGGGAATATGTGGCACCTACCTAGGTAGGTAGGTACCACATGTTCCCTTATATCAGTTATCGCGGATTTTCCATTTAAATCCGCGTTTTTTTAGTCCACGATCCTAAAATTTGTCTTGAAAAAAACTCCTGCGCTAACCAGGTGAAGGTATGGTTGACCGCAGCTATTCTGTTACCTGACGCGCCTGCTGCTGGCCGCCCGCGGGCTGATCAGTCAGCTCTGAACTGTTCCACTTTTAAGTCGCTGACTTCCCCGCTCTTAGCAAACGCTAATTGTCAAGTTCTAACTTGAATTCGAAACTCACCTCACCTAGACTACATGAGACAAAACTTATTTCCTGAATTTACAACTTTAACGTGCCTCTCACCGCGTCTCCCGTGTACATACAACAGCTTCGCTAGCGATTACCGATCGCGGTATAAACGATCGTGTAATTTTAATTCAAACTTAAATAAATATTACGTGATCGTGTAATCGCGATCGCGGAACGACAAATTTTCGATCGCGGAATAGCGATAGTGGACCACCTCTTTTTGGATCGCGTGCCCAGCACTGGTTTAATGATGCATTCCGTTGTCTTGTCGCATCAGAAATTACAGCGAATGTCGAATGGCCTGTGTCAAAACTCGGGTCATACTTCAGGTTTGTGTATTAACTGATGGTGCATTTTTTCAATAGTGCAGAGCCTTCCTTATCCACTTCATCCAGCAAACCTTCACCGTTCGGTGCACTACACAACTGACGATACACAACTGGTCTATATATCTATTTACACCAAACACTCCGAAGGATTTGTATGCCAAAGAAAAACAACCGTGACGAAACATTCATTCTAAAGAAAGCCTGGTGTTAACATATTTTGTAATCCTCTCGTTTTTCACACGACAGGGGAGTGAGAAAGTCAATTCGTCGGGAGAGAAAAAAATGGACACCTCAAACAGTATAGACAACGGATGAAAACGTGTCAGGGAACGTAACATGACACCACCTTTCACGCTACACGCATTACATACATGATTATACAGGGATCTCCAGTAGCACATGTAACGATATTTTTACACATTGTCCTTGCTTTGCGCTCTTGATTTTCATAGTTTAGCTGTCCGGTGAGGCTGGTGTACACACTACTGTGTAGTAGCACTCCTAACCACTCGTGAGGTCTAGCGCGATCGCCGCCGGCAATATCACGACCTCGTATACTGTCGCTCATATTGCTATCACCGTCAAAACACACGCACGGTACATACTCACGCACAGCGCGCTCACACTCGCTCACAGTTACACTCACAGTTACACTCACGCTTTCGCTCATTCGCACACTGTCTCCGTGAACTCCCCGGTAAGTAGCTGATCCCGTCACCGGGAACGGGCACACGGTGTGATCCCGTCACCGGGAACTGGCACACGGTGTGTCTGCGTGGTCGGCGTCACCATTTCGCTAAGAGCTGCTGAAGGACGCCTTCAGCGATCACATCGGCGACCGGCGACCTCACTGCAGTCCGGGAGACGCGGAGTCACTGGACAGTGATCAGTGACGGTTACTGCCAGCCGCTGCCACCGCCGGCCGTGGCCACTCGGGTCTCAGTCGTCCGGAGGGGTGGGGGCGGCTGAGTGTTGAGGTCACAGTCAGGTCACGGTGGGGTCACAGTGAGGTCACAGTGAGGTCACAGTGACGGTCACTGGAGCCGGGTCCAGTAGGGTGAGCTGCTGACGTCATGCATTTGACCTGGCACGGCCAGAGGCACCGATACGCCTGGGGAGAACAGGCCTGAAAACGGACAGCAGTGTGTCAGTGACGTCTCGGAGCAGATGGCGGCAATATTCGAATTAGTCAACCACAGTTTACTTTCTTTGCACTTCTTTTCCATTTTCTGCACAGCCAGCTAGCAGAATCATTTAAACTAGATAAATGTAAATGTTAAAAATTGCCTGGAATGCAATAGAGCAGCTTTGTCTGACAAATTTCCCTAGCGAACCAAATAGCCAGAGGCTGCTACTGTGTCCTAAAATTCCACAGAATTCGCGCCCCTCCGATGACATACCGCTTCCATGCGAGTTGACAGCTGCCGTAGTGGTGGGCACGCCGGGTACTCCGGCCATGCCCGGCACGCCGTACTGTCCGTTCAGCTGGTACTGTCCCCCGGCGACAGCCGCCTGGCAGGGGCTGGAGCGGCCGTAGGAGAACGCCAGCGGGTCGTAGGCGGAGCGCGCCATGTAGCCGCCGTAGTCACGCTGGCCCTGTAGACAGGTGCCACCACCTGCGTGCCGCTGCTGCGATACGTAGCTCATCGGGTTCACCGACGACGGACTGCCGGCGGAGGTGGCGCTGTCAGCAAAGCCATCAACGGGAACAAGGCACACAGGCAGCGGTGTAAGGGAGAACTAACTGTAGGTGGCGCTGTCAGCAAAGCCATAAACGGGAACAAGGCACACAGGCAGCGGTGTAAGGGAGAACTAACTGTAGGTGGCGCTGCCAGCCTAGCCATAAACGTGAACAAGGGGCACAGGCAGCGATGTGAGGGAGAACTAACTGTAGGTGGCGCTGCCAGCATAGCCATAAACGTGAACAAGGGGCACAGACAGCGATGTGAGGGAGAACTAACTGTAGGTGGCGCTGGCAGTGCAGCCATAAACGTCGGAACAAGGGGCACATGGGCAGCGATGTAAGGGAGAACTAACTGTAGGTGGCGCTGTCAGCATAGCCATAAACGTCGGAACAAGGGGCACAGTCAGCGATGTGAGGGAGAACTAACTGTAGGTGGCGCTGCCAGTGCAGCCTCTGATGTGAACAAGGGACCTGTCCAGTTAGCGCTGCGAGAGGGAGCGGACTGTAGGTGGCGCTCTGCATGTGGCGCTGCTAGCCTAAGGTTCAGCTTGAACAAGGGACAAAGGTGGCGCTGCTGTCTGCCTCACAGGGAACTGCTACCCAGGGGTGTAGGATTCTATTCAGCTGGGGATGGGGGGACTTCAGCCACCCTCTAACTTGGCCTCGGTCCCCCGAAATCAGACGAGGAAGTGGGTCAAATCTGGGGGAAAATATGTATTTTGTGGATTTGTATGGTACTTTAAGCGATTTTTCTCAGCTCAGCCCCCCCATTTTACTGGAGAAGCTACGCCCTGCTGCTGCCTGTAGGGGACGGATGGCGAAGAGCGTGCCTTAACAATAGCATGCACTGCGGTCGGAAAAGGGACAAAGCAAGGTTGACATTCGAGTCAGTAACGGTGACGAGCGCGCTTGAGGTGCAGTACGTCGAGGTAGGCAATGTAGAATAAACCGAGGACGGACAAACATGACAAACATATATCAGATAGCACCCCTCTCCAGAAATAGCAGCGCCCACAGACCCTCTCTTCACACGAGACCCCGCCCGGTCAGCCGCCACTCACCAATAGGAGTCGGCCATGGAGACGGTGGGCAGTGGCGGCGGGTACAGCGCCCCGGGGAACGCGCCGTTCGCCGCTGGATGCGCCGCTGGCGAGGAGCTGACCGCCGGCTCCGAGATACGGCGCGATGACCGAAGCTTCTCCTCACGACGCCACTTGGCGCGCCGGTTTGAGAACCACACCTGGGAGGCGAGAGAGGTGTCTGAGGCGGTTTAGGAGGCCGAGGGCCACAGGTGCGTGCGTGAAAAGAGACGGGATAATATAGCCTTAGTTGAAGCAAAGTAAAAAAGGTATTTAAGTGCTCGCACAAGTGTATAGCGTAGCGTATTATTGGATCGGGGTTAGTATATGACAATCAAGCAAATCAAAAACAGAAGACCTTAGGTACCTGTTACGCTAAAATGTATCCGGTTAGCGGCCAGGAATGTATCGATTTGTCAACCAATCTGACTGCCGACTAGGTTGTCGCTGGCTCTCGGCACGCATCACTGGTGGCCAATCAGTCGGCCTCTGAGAGAGATGCGCTCCTGAGCCCCCAATGTACCGTGTAGCCCGAGCTAACCAATGTCGTATCGGCTGGTCATCGGACCCAGATAGCTGGCTATTCGGGCAGGGGTGGTCGGCGCTGCGTTAGAGACCGTAGTCCAGGAGGATGGGCGGGGGGGGAGTGGTCATACCTGTATTCTGGCTTCTGGCAGACCAATCTTGGCGGCGAGACGCTCACGAGCGAACACGTCTGGATAGTGGGTCCTCTCAAACTCTGCCGGCAGAGAAAACGGCGTGAGGCGAGTGCCGGAGAGAGCACGCGGGTTAAGTAAGTGTCACAGAAGAGAGAGTCACGGGACGAGGAAAGTGTCACAGGAGAGAGTGTCATGGGGCAAGGGAAGTGTCAAAACCGAGAGAAGACGCTAAATTCGTGAGAGACGACTGAGGAGTGCATGTTATGAGATAAGCTTTGAAGGAAAAGTATACAGTCAGGTGAGCCCTTTCTCTGAGTACGCGACTAAAACCACATACAGTGCAAACTACAAAGTGAGCCCGCTATCCACACCACCACCACCACCACCACAACAACAACAACAACAAGCACACTTATTTTATATATAAAAATCGTAGATCCGGTGCAAAAGCGAGACCGCTTAAACATGGCACCGCCCTGTTCACACGGCCTTGTCCACCTGGAGCTCACCTTTTTCGAGGCTCTCGACCTGGTCGTTGGTGAAGGAGGTGCGGTTGCGCTGCAGTTTCCGTTTGAGACGCACCCGCGCCTGCTCATCGTCGCCGTCGTTGACGCCGGGCGTCGGAGACGACGTGGCCGAGCCGTCATGAGACTCCAGACCTGTGAAGGAACGGGGGGCGTCAGAGTGAAGAACGCGAAATAACCGACAGAGCCTGGAGTGTGAGCCGGGTGTCTGAGTCGGGGCTCTGAGCTGATGTCTGAGTTGGTGTCTGAGTCGGGGGCTCTGAGCTGATGTATGAGATGGTGTCCGAGTCGGAGGTCTGAGCCAGGAGCCAGAGCAGAGGCCTGAGCTAGGGTTCCGAGCTCAGGTTCTGCCGCCGTTTTTGGCTCAGCCGCACTGACCACCGTCTTTCCGGCTCTAACGACGGCCGTCCGTCACTCTAACGCCCCGACACTCTGTTGCCACCGCCCCGACACCACCACCACCACCACCACCACCGCCCTATCACCACCGCCCTATCACCACCGCCCCCTCCCCACCGCCTCCGCTCCCTCCCAGCCGCCATTCAGCAGCGCTATCACTGCCAGATCAGCAGCCGAATGAATCTCCCGATAGACGGACTGCTGGGTTTGACGGGTGGGCCGCCGCCCGCCGCCCTATTCGACGCGTTTTTGCCGGCGCCCTATCTGACTTCTGGTTGGCTGGCTGGCGGCGGGCAGACGTCGGCTTATCTCGCCGGCCGGCTGGTCGGCGCGTGCTCACGTGGCGCTCCCTCTTTCTCCGCGGCGGCGTCCGCTGCCAGCGCTGTCACAGCCAGGAAGTATGATAAACAGCGCAGAAGGCGCCAAGAGAAATACACAAAATTGCCGCCGGGTCCGGCCGAGCGCCGCCGCGACGCGACGGCGTGGTGGTGAGGGAGAGGAGGGAGGAGGGGAGGGTGACTGGTGGACAGCGGATAGACGGGCAGTTATGCTGCCACTGACAGTGATGGGTGGGGTGTGGAAAGGCAGAGTTGAAATAAAACTGCGAAAGCGTGTGATATGTGATATGTGTTTTATGTACATTATTGAAGGAATATTGAAGAAAGCATTTCAAGATATTGGAGAATGGTTTCGACGGATAAAAAGAGGGGAATTATGTGTGGAGTATTTCTCGTTCCGTATTAGGAAGTCGGTACCTACAAGAAGCCAATGTAACACCACACCACCCAAACCTCTTCAAGGCAGGACGCAAGTCAGCCTGACAGTAGATGAGCCGCAGTGATTTTCGACCATCGTGCATTGGTAGTGTATCTAATATGTTGGTTGATTATTGCTCTCTTTTGCCTAGATTAGTGAATCGCTCTAGCAAACAATTATATGATATCTACCGCAAATATCCGTCAAAGAATGATGAATGCTGCGTTAGGGCTCCCGTAATTATTACATCATTTACCTCATCTGCATACTGCGATTTAGTCATGCCGTCATCACTATCTCATCAAGGACTCTTATCGTCGGGCAGTTTTTCCTGCACGCCTGTCTCCTCCATCCATATCGCGTTTCTTTACGCCGCCAGCCATCTAAGGCTCATTATTCAACGTTCGGCTACACGCTGCCCGCCCCTACACTCTACCCCCGGCAGGCTTCCGGCAGACTGCCGGAGCGACAGACGGCAGCGACAAAGAGCTCCGGGCGCTACAGTAGAGCGCCGGCCGCCGCCGCCACCGCCGCCACCGCCACCGCCCGCCACCGCCGCCCGATCGGCACCGGGTCGTAACGATCGAATCCGCGCCGCCGCTGCACCGCTTGACATCTACAAGAATCGCCCCGAAAATCAATGTCGGCAAATTGATTGCACGGCTTATAGGCAAAGCCAACAGATCCCAAAACTAAACTGGCACTGAGTCCGCCCGTTTGTCATATGGAGACCATTTTTGTCCCATTGTTGAACCCATCCAATTATTTCCCAAATGACACGATTGAGGAGGGGATCGAGCCAAAGATATTGTTCGCGTCGGTGCTGTAGGCTTTGCCGCCGAAATGGAGCAAAGCTGCTGCTGCAGCTCTAAGGTTACTGTTGTTAAATGTCCGCAATGTTGAATGTTATGCTTTGGTGTTATGTGAACTGCCATATGTTCCGTTAATCACGACAGAAGAAATGGGTCAACTAACAGATTCATCAGCACGGAAAATTCATGAATGCAAATGTGTGACAGATCACAGAGGTACGCTGTTCAGCAAGTCTACCTTCTTAGGTAAAACAGCTATGAAGGTTCTGCTCCCAATGCATGTCAATTACAATTTGTATTGCATACCAGTCATTAGCCAATACCACCGAGTACCACACCAACATCCCTACTAGCCGGTCACAGTCTACCGCCAGTCTATCTATCGGCTGCCACCCTTCTCCAGAGACCCGTCTCTCTCTCTCTCTCTCTCTCTCTTCTTCTCTCTCTCTCTCTCTCTCTCTCTCTCTCTCTCTCTCTCTCTCTCTCTCTCTCTCTCTCTCTCGCTCCACCCTCCTCCTTCTCCGCCCACCGTGCGCGTCAGCTCCCTCTTCCTCCGCCAGATACCGCTGCCGTCCCGTCCCCGTCAGCATCGGTGACTATTGAGCCCGGCGTGCCGCCGATCCAGCTCGGTCATGTGGCAGCTCGGGCTTTGTGTCGTCTAATTGGCTAGGTAGCGGCCGACGGCCGACCCGGACAACCAGCCGACAATTGGCAGCGCTAATAGCAGGGGAACAATGCCGCCGGCGCAGGGCAGTGTCACGCCGATTAACCAGCGAGAGAGGGCAGGAGAGCAGAGCGACGCGACGGAGCAGACCGGCCGGACGGGCGGCCGGCCGGCAGAGGAGGAAGCAAATATGGCGGCCGAAGGCGGGCGGCCCGCGCAGCCGCCTGGTCACGGTAGACTGTACCGCCGGGCATGGAAACTTCAGGGCAGCATAGAAAGGTAGCGTCTATGCGTCTCTGCGAATGATCGGCTTTTGACCAGCATTCGACACGGCGGTATTTAACTAAAAGGAATCTGTTCGACGGGTGCGAGTAGGACTCGAGGGGCCACTGTGTCCTTTGTTGACATTTGAGATCACTGGAACGATAAATTCCAGAGAGCCGAGTTCGTGGGTGGCCCACTGACCTCCGTAGGTACTAGTCTGACGTCCTGTCTGACAGAAGAAAGAAGACGATTTACACATTTATCGCCGGCAAACTATATCACAAGGTTGAAATAATGCCAGTTGACTAAAAGTGGAAAATCATTTGTTGATAAGAATTTCATCAATGTCGGAAAAGGCTTGACCGTCAGGTATGATATTGCGCCAGCTTGCAATAACATACCTGACATACCTTTACCTTATCATACCTTTGGCTTGCAGGGGCGGATCCAGAACGGTAGTTTGGGAGGGGCCACCGGTGTTTGCGGAGGGAGGGGGCAAAGTGCAAAAAGTATCATCACATAATTCTGAAAACTCATCGGATTCCGCTTGCTCATGCATTGATAGCTGTTTAAAACAAACTTCCCTTGGCAAAAATTGCTTAGATTGTCTTTTATATCAGGAAATGTGTCATTTTTTAATTTCAGATGTTTTTGGGGGCATGGCCGTTTTGCCTCCCCTGGATCCGCTCCTGGGTACTTGGGAGGGCATACACTACCTACCTAGTACCTACACATAAATGGTGAAAAGTTTGTATGAGCGTAATGTATAGCTAACATATAAAAGTATTCCTCTTTTAAGTTTTTATTAAAAAAAAACGATACCTAGTGGCAATCTGAGTTAAACATCTAATGTGATTCATGCTCTTGCTGTGATATGGGGAATGGATTCTCAATCTGTCTTTTATAATGTAAGATTCCGAAAATATGCTATCTTTATTTTTGCAGAATCTTGAGGAGTCTGCATATTTTCTAACTGTAATATAATTATGATATAAAGTCTTCCTCACGTGCTTAGGATAATGTCATCTTGTCGATCCTCGCCATCTTGCGCCAGTGAGTGCTCCGCGAGCGACAGCCCTCACCGCTTCTGCCCGCGACTGTGTTGCTCAGTTGTCTCGCCGTGTGGACAGCCGAGCCCCGGTGTCCCCGGGGGCCGCTCGTCTGTCCTCCGCCGCCGGGATTACCGAGGCATTACATCGCGCATCGCCGGCACTGATTAACGCCCCGCGCCGCGCCGCGCGCCGCCGCCGCGCCACCGGCGACGCACCGCGCCGAATTGCCTCTCGTTTCCATATGGAAATCAGCGCTCCGGGGCGAGCGCGCCGCCCCAGCGCGGCGAGCTCGTCTCGCCACGAGCCACGAGCTGCTTCTTTTAAAGCGCGCCACCGCCGGGAGAGGCGCGAGACGAGGCCGTGTCGGGCCGATAGGGCTCACCGAGGCCGTTTTTCATCGGTGGGAAAGGTTGGGGGCGACAGTGGCGGTGTTTTTAGCGGAGCAAGTGGTGACAGCCACGGAGATATAGTGTCACGGGAACGCGAGAATGAATAGCAGAGGTGCAGCTTCGAAGGAATAAATAGGAATCAGTGGCTCAAGTTTCAACAAGGGAGCAGGAGCGACATATTTTCACACGATCTTGCCTTAGAAGGTATGCAACAAAGCTGATCACTTCACGCAATGTTAGTCTTAAGGTCATGACAGATAATTTAGGGAATTGCTCAATTTATAGTTTAGACAGACCAAAATATAGTGAGAGTGTATTCAAAGTTGTATCAGGCTAGTTCGATGCTGTGTGAAGCCTCATGCGTAAATTTGACCAGTCTTCACCTGGAGCAGGTATATCGCATGTGTAGAATCACGCTCTGGCACAGAAACTGTCACTATCATCTCATCCAAAGAAGATGCTCATCCAACGAAACAGCTTACACCACTGTTCTCTCAAAATACCTTCCACATCTTCGTCAGCATGACTCACACACGCCAATGAGCGCGTGCGTCATCACAGAGTACTGCACTGTCCCGCTGACGTCAACACCACTGCTCCTCTGACGTCACCCTCACGCTGCCGTCACATTTCCCTGCTGACGTCACCACTACCACTTCTGCATTGACGTCACTTCACATGGACCTCAGTTCCACTACCCCTCTAACATTCTCACCACCACACCGCGTTGCGGCATCACCTCAACACTACACCGCGTTGCAGCATCCCCTCACCATCACACCGCGTTGCGGCATCACCTCACCACCACACCGCGTTGCAGGCATCACCTCACCACCACACCGCGTTGCAGCATCACCTCAACACTACACCGCGTTGCAGCATCCCCTCACCACCACACCGCGTTGCAGTATCACCTCACCACCACACCGCGTCCCTCGACGCCCTGTTTGCGGCGGCGGTGGCGGCGGCACCCCGAGCCGGCCGGCCGACGGTGGCCCCGTCACACTGAACACACCTCATCCATTATGCAGTAATGTGGTAACGTGCGCTGTAAACATTTCCCCGGCCGGCCGGCGACAGGCGACGTTACCGACGCTGACAAATCACGAGCGTCGACGTCGACGGCGACGCCGGCGCCGCGGCCGGACGCCACTCGCTAACGCGTCCGACGCCATTTGGCTGCAGATGGAGGCGAGAAGGATCATCGATATGGACGGCGCCGGGCCCGCGCGGTGGGGGAGGGGGGGGGGGGTGCTCAAAGTGTCCGTGGTTGTGTGGGGTGCTCCGTGGGGTGGGGTTGATACTGTCGCGTAGTTCGCGGAGGGTCTCTGTGAGGTGTCCTGAGTTCTGGCGTAGTTTACGGAATCGAGCTGCTTGAGTGGTTGTTTGTGCTAGATGTTTGCTTGCTCAGTGGAGTGTTCGGGGAGGGGGGATCCGGAAGGCTGGTGTGATCCGGGAGCGTGGCAGGGGCTACCCCAGGTGCGTACACTAGTCCAGCTACAGCAGCAGTTCCGATCTCAGGACATATCCCAGCCACCGGGAGCCACACCATTCCTTTGTGCGTCCAATCCCGATCGAATGACCGACCGAAAGCTGTTTTGAAAGCCGGCCGCATAAACACCTCTCTCAGGTTCCCAGGTATTGGTAACGCGGCGGGGCCTGTGAACTCCGCCGCCACAAACTCGGCTTTATCCGCCGTCTGTGCGACCCGCCCGGCGCCTCCCTTCTCCTCCCCGCTCCCTCTCAACCGGGCCGGACCGCGGTGCTCTCCCCTTTGAACTGGACAGTGCCGGGCGCGCCGGGCCGCCGCAGCAGCTCCCGGGCCGGCCGGTCGCGGTGCCGGCCGGCGATAACAGGTAGCGCCGCCGCGGTGTCAGCACCTGTCATACATCTGTCATCGCCGCCAGCCGGCGACGCTGTTTGGACGGCGCCGCTCCGATGACGTCTCAATCGGGCCGCCGGCGGCCTGTAGCGAATCCGAGGGGTGCGCACAACGGGCCTGGAGTGGGGGACATGTTATGAGCCGGCTACTGATCCTTTGTCGGCGCTAACGATAATGCGGGCCGGGCCGGCGCGCCGCCGCGGCGGGGGCGCCCCCTCGCAGCAGCCGAGTGCCACCGCCGCGGCGGCACAATACGCCGACAAAGCGCGACACGCACGGTTCGGTGGCGATGTTACAAGCGTGGGAGCCGACCGCCGGCCGCTGCTGGGCGCTGACACTGAGCGCAGACTCGCCGCGAACAGTCCGGCCGTGAACGGGTGGAACAACGAACCGGTGGTACCGCGGCGGCTGAGCTCTGGACTCTGACTGCGCCCTCAAACCAGCCGGGGGAGGTGGGGATGGCGCGGGTTGGGGAGCCGGCACTGACACGGGGTCCCAGGTCAGCCCCCGGTGTCGAGCCAGAGCTGCCCCGGAGCCGCCCTGGGCAGCCGTCACCGGCCAGTTTCCGGGTAAACCGCGCTGAGGCGGCTCCGGTGGACTGTTCAGTGTGGTCGGAAATGGCGGATCGGCAGATATTGACGGATACTTCCGATCTGTCATGTCTAATGGGGAGCCTATCTATGGCGTGGTGATCTGGGGTGATGTTGATCGGATTTGTAATGACTGGCAGACAAAGGCGGATCCAGAACGGGTGGTTTGAGGGCAGGGGTGTAATTTTTACAAAATGATTGTGGGTGCCCAGCCTAAAGGGCGCCAAGACTTAAAAGGGCGCCTAGGCCTAAAGGGCGCCACTATCTTTTTTCTTCTTCAAAGCATGTTTTCTCTCCGGATTTTGATCACTTTGACAGCGAAAGGGCGCTTTTGGTGATAAATTTGTATATCTGTATTCAACGCTTATTTTCCTATGTTTCGTTGAAGGGGCGCCATTCCCATCGCTGGCGGCATTGCTGGTAGCCTCGGAATAGCACAACTTCATTTATAATTAACCCTCGGCCCGGGAGTGATGAGTGGGTCATGTCGACCTTCCCCTCCTTTGCCCTTTTTCGGGATAGTGGGAAAACTGCGACGTGCAGCGCCGCCAAATTCGGTACACGTATTCGGGTGTCAATAACTCAGATTTACCCAAGTTTTGGTAATATATAATATCAGATAATATCAGGACCTGATATTATCTAATAGTATATATGCCGGAGGGGCGCCGTCACTAGCCGGAGGGCGCTCATTAGCCGGAGGGGGCGCCGTCACTGCCCAGAGGAGCGCCGTGGTTCCAAAGGATCTGGCAGCACCTGGCATTACCTGATACTCGGTTACGCCACTGTTAACAGGTTACAGGCGCCCATGTGGTTCATTAGGGCGCAATATTAGTGTGTGCACAGGCCAGATGTGGGTGCAGGTGCACAAATCAGGATTGTGGGGTGCCCGGCCACCACAAAGAGATATAAATTACACCCCTGGCCGGATCGGGGGCCGCCACTAGCCGGAAGGCGCTCGTACTAGGCCGGAGGAGCCCTCGTTCATTAGCCGGAGGGGCGCAGTCACTAGTGCGGGAGGGCGCCGTCACTGGCCGAGGGGCGCTGTCACGGGCCAGAGAAGAGGCTGTCACTTAGTCGGAGGATTTGCGTCACTAGCCAGGGGGGCATCACTTAGCCAGAGCGGCGCTGTCACTAGCCGTAGGGTGCGCCTCACTAGCCGGAGGGGCGCCGTCACTGGCTGAAGGGCGCCGTCACAGGCCGGTAGGGCCATAACAGTCGGAGGTGGCGCCGTCACTAGCCGGAGGGGCGCCGTCCATGGCCGGGGGGACGCCGTCACGGGCCGAGAGGGGCAGTCACCAGTCGGAGGGGCGCGTCACTAGCCGGAGGGGCGCCGTCACTAGCCAGAGGGGGCGCCGTCATTTAGTCGGAAGTGGTGCCGTCACTAGCCGGTAGGAGGCGCCGTCACTGATCGGAAAGCTGCCTTGAGTCCAATTGACCTGGTCATCACCTGCATGGCCTGATACTCGGTACGCTTCTGTCAACAGGGTGCCCAAAAGGGCGCACATGCGGTCCATTGGGGCGCAATATTTATTATGGGTGCTCAGGCCGGATTGTGGGTGCCCAATTCAGGATTGTGGGTGCTCGGGCACCCACAAAGAGATATAAAATTACACCCCTGTTTGAGGGGGCAAATTCCAAAAAGTAGGTATCATGCAATTATGAAAACTCAACGGATTTCGCTTGCTTTTGCTAGCTGATTAAACAAATGTAAAAGGAGCTTTTTTATCAATTTACTCCGAATTCTTTGTAGGGATGGCTTTCCGAGGTCAGAACCCGCGCTAAGTAGAGCTTGTTGCGCAGGTTCTGACCTCACCATCCGATCGTGCAATTCCTGTTCGTCGGCAGAATTTAGAGACGAAAGTTTTACGTGCCCGACACACCTGGACACGGTCCGCCCCGCTCGCTGACGTCACCTGGCCTTGAGTGCGACCGCTGCCACCGGTCGCAGGCCATCCCAGCCAGGAGCAAATAGCGAGCGCCGAAGCGACTCGAACCCAGGCTGTCACTACTGAGATAGGTCAGAAGACCAGCGCTCTTCCACTGAGCTACAGGGGCGTGTCTTATAGCTACAGGGCTTATATTTTCCTCTGTGTCAGGAAATGTGTCAATTTAGCACCAATTTCGGGTGGTTTAGGGGGCCATGGCCCCTTTTCCCCCTGGAACTGCCAGTGCTGGCAAAACAGAACTAGCGAATAACGATGTCTCTGGGGTTCCTATATTATTTTGTATATGTTTGTACCAGTCAAAACAAATTATATTCAGTAACAAAAATGCCCTGAGTAGCCAACTATAAATCCCTTAATGTTGTTCATCTTTTGGTGCTGAATAATGCATGATTGGGAAGCTTATGTGATTGAAGATTATTTATATTTTATAACTATAATTATATATGTCTGAACTCTGACCTTTACCACAAGGATACTCCATTTAACACTACATCCAACAAAATGCTATTTTAAGCACACATTGCATCATTTTCCCAGGGACAGTGACTTTCTGACGCCATCTTGTTTTCCTTCTGCACCACCAGTGACGAGTGCAGCGTGTCTGTGGCGAGACAGCTCCGATAACGCTGCATCCTCAGCTCCTATCCGTCCGCCACCGACGCCAGCTACTCACCGATCTCGCTCTTGAGGTCGTCCCGGAGATGAGATGTGACAGCTGGCGGCTGCTGGCCGACGGGCGGCGACTCGGCCGACCCCGTCAGCGGGTACTGGCCGCCCCCGCCCCCGCCCGCGCCGCCGCCGCCGCCGGCAGCCGGCCGGTACCAGGAGTCGGGTCGCGGCCAGCCGCCGGGGCTGTTAAGCGCGCGTAGTTTGTCGTACACGGCGTCTGGCTGACTGCATGGTACCGAGGCCGGAGACATGGTCTGCTCCTTGGTGGACACGATGTTGCGCAGCACACGGTTGATGGAAGACACCTGGCAGAGACGGGGCAGGTCAGGTCAGCGAGGCGAGGACATACAGGTGGAAAACGAGAAGAAGTGCAGGAAAAATACACGTCTCGTTCAAAGTCCCGGTGGTCAATATAATTGTTTATTTTGCACACTCTTGGAAAAGCTGTAAACTGGTCAATTTAACAAACTGATGGTCTGAAGGCTGATAAGCACAAAAGGTGACGACTTAATTAAATGATATCAAATGAATTTCGTGTTAGCTAAGTTGTCAATCTTGACATAACAAAGACAACAGTTCTACACAAAAACACTAGCTACACTTTTCCAGTAAAAAAACAAATCGACAGCGAGACAACAGACGGACATCTGTGGTCTGCGGACAACAGACGGACATCTGTGGTCTGCGGACAACAGACGGGTCTTGCGGACCAACAGACGGACATCTGTGGTCTGCGACAACAGACGGGACATCTGTGGTCTGCGGACAACAGACGGACATCTGTGGTCTGCGGACAACAGACGGACATCTGTTTGTTTGTTTATTGGGGTTTAAGGGCGCGCTGACACCTTTGGTCAATTTGCGGCAACAGACGGACATATGTGGTTTGCCGACAACGGACGGACATCTGTGACAGACAGACATCTGTGTTCTGCAGACAACAGATGGACATCTGTGATCTGTGGACAACAGACGGACATCTGTGATCTGTGGACAACAGACAGACATCCGTGGTCTGCGGACAACAGACGTTCATCTGTGGTCTGCGGACAACGGGACATCTGTGGTCTGGGACAACAGACGGACATCTGTTTGTTGTTATTGGGGTTTAAGTGGCGCTGACACCTTTGGTCAATTTGCGGCAACAGACGGACATATGTGTTGCCGACAACGGACGGACATCTCTGGTGACGACAGAGCAAATTCTGTGTTCTGCAAGACAACAGATGTACATCTGTTGATCTGTGCGACAACAGCGGGACATCTGTTGAATCTGTGGACAACAGACAGACATCCGTGGTCTGCGGACAACAGACGTTCATTGTGGTCTGCGGACAACAGACGTTTCATCTGTGGTTGCGGACAACAGGACGGACATCTGTGGTTTGTTGTCATCAGACGGACATCTATGGGTCTGCGGACAAGCGAGACGGACATCTTTGTGGTTTGTCATCAGACGGGACATCTGTGGTCTGCGGACAACAGACGGACATCTGTGGTTTGTTGTCATCAGACGGACATCTGTGGTCTGCGGACAACAGACGGACATCTGTGGTCTGCAGACAACAGACGGAGATATGCACCGTAAGGATCCCAGGGTCAGTGGCACTCACGCTGGGGATGTTCTCGGCTGAGCAGACGCCCTCCTGCAGTAACCGGTCACGGATCTCCCACGCGAAGATGCTGGGACACTCGTGTTTGTACGCGGTGACTCGTTCCACCACCTCGTTGGTGGCGACGCGAGGCTTCGAGCCGCCGATGGCGCGAGGCCGGATCGAGCCCGTCTCGTAGTACCTAAAGTCCCGACAGGAAATCGAGTCAGAGAACTCCGGGGCGCAGAGGACGGTGGTTCAGGCAGGAAAGTCAATACAAAAGTCAGCGCCACAACAGAACCAGAAGTCGAGCCCGTCAGTGCAGCGGACGTCATATCTCAAGTGGCACGTCACGTATCACATTTCACTCGGTGTTCAACTCAGCAAACACGGCACATATTGCTTATTTGACAAGGGATGGATAGCAACAAAAGCAAAAGAAGAAAAAATATTAAAGCTCGCTTTTCATACGAAAACATTTGTATTTCAGGTATGGCAAATTTTAACTGAAAGCTTTCCGGAATATCAAACCGGAGGAGACATTCAGGTAAACAAATAGCACGCGTGATTGTGGGCTTCTTATTACGGAACGAGTTCGATTGTTTTCCCTACCGACTATATAGGTAGGTACGGCACGGATTCAATAGTTTCACTATTAGCTGTTTGTCATCGACCTTTCATCTGTGAATATTTGAAATTGCAAGGTGCACACGGTGACGCTGGAAACATAAGACTATTTATGTAAATTGCCACCGGCCCAGCGCTGGACGACTACTTCAGAGGTATATCGCCACAGGTTGAGTAACCAACGCGTGTGTATGTTCTCCAACCCAGGTATGCGGCAGCTTCAATACCGCTGGTCTCAATACCTCCTTTCACTTTAAGTTTGTCAGCGCTCTAATAGGAAGCCGTCTGGAGACAGGTTCATTCAGCTGAAGATTTTGTTAACTATAGAGAAGAGTCCTGTAGCCTTGGCCCTCGAATTCAAGTAGTGCCGGGCACCTTATCCTTCAAGCTACTGTCTCTTCCAAACAACCATAATCAGCCAAGTGGCAACACGTTGACGTGAACCTGTAGACACAGCTGAGACCCGGCTGTTTATTATAACCCCCATTCTCCTCCTGCCTGAATACCATCCGGTCAGCCCGACATGGAGTGATCGCCAGGACACACTAAACGCCCGCCTCCACATCCAGGACACAATCAAAGACTGATGAGCGCGCCTGCGTCCCACACATCACCGAGCCCGTGCCGCGACCCGATGACGGTCGCACCGCAGCTCACCGTCAAAGGATGTGTCAGATCTGGCTTGTTTTGGGTTCATCCATCACGGCCCCTTTCACGCGGCCATGTAACGAACCGCGGCGCAAAGGAGGGCGCCCGCTCGTCTGCCCTTTACGCGCGATCATATTTCCATTCAGGCGGCTGCGAGTCACTTGGGCGCCAGCTGATTGGGACCAAATCACGCCGGCGGCTTTTCAAGATGATTAATAGTTCGCTCGACAAAATATCTCAATTTTCGAGGGTATTCACCGCGGAACGGGCGGCAGCCGACGGAGCAGCTGTGGAGAAATCGGCCTAAACGAGGAGAATGAAACGGACGAGACGAGAGCTAGGCGAACCAACGTTTGCATAAATGACAGGGCTTTAGTTCAGCTAAAAGACGGATAAAAGATAAAGACGTGGCAAAACAGAAACGGTAAGGAGTTCTGAGACATGCAAATGAGGCAGCTGGAGAGCAGATACTGAATTTCAGCGGCGTATTGAGGCAGTCAGAATGCATCACACACACACACACACACACACACACACACACACACACACACACACACACACACACACACACACACACACACACACACACACACGTGCGTCGCCTCACGGACGGCACTTCGCTACAGAGTGTGAAATGAATGGTGTTCTGACAGAGCTGCATCACAGTTTCAAAGGATTTCCGAGAGGACGCGAGCTTTAAATGATACAGTCCGTGTTTCTATATTCCAGGTGAAGTTGAGCAAAACAGAGGCTGGTCTGACGATCAGCTTGCATGAAACCACTCCAATTGAAATGCACGAATCTGTGAATTGTCGAAGCGCTAGATAACAATCTCACCGCTACACACTGTCACAGCGCACTGCATTTTTAGCAGCTTGTTTTGACCATCCCACCATTCCGCCATTCAACTTCTCTGCCCGAAATGGCAGCTATTTATTGTGTACCAGCTTAAGCACGAAAACATAACTCGTAAAGCTTCCAGTATGCTGTTGTCCACCACTAGCCTGCCGAGTATTTTTGACACTCAGTTAACGGAGACCCGCCACTAACCTGCTGACTCACGACAACCCACCTAAGATCCATGTCACCCACCACTAACGCAGCCATTGTAAACCCACCACTACTAACCTGCCGAGTATTTTCGAGACGCAGTCATTGGAGACCCACCACTAATCTGCCAAGTATTTTTGAGACACAGCTATTGTAGACCCACCACTAACCTGTCGATAATTTTCGAGACGCAGCTTTTGGAGACCCACCACTAACCTGCCGAGTATTTTCGAGACGCAGCCATTAGAGACCCACCACTAACCTGCCGAGTATTTTCGAGACGCAGCCATTGGAGACCTGCAGTATTCGGCTGATGTCACAGGGCCGCACACCGGAGTGCGCGAGCTCGACGATCTTCTGTCGCGTCGTGTCCGGCAGCGGCCGCCCGCTGACGAATGCTCCTCCCAGCTGGTTCACACCGCTGTGACCTGGCAACAAACCGTCAGGTCAGCAGGAGCTACACTCAGCTATGACCTGGCGATACATCCGTCAGGTCAGCTGTGTGACCTGGCGACGCACACATCAGTAGCCTTTTTCATAAAGATGTACACACCGATTGTATGTGTAGTTTGTAGGTTTGTAGTAGGCACACATATTATATGCAGTTATAATAACATATTATAACATTATAGAAACATATCATGTAAAGGAACATTTACAATTATATTTTATTGAGTTTTATCTGCTGTTATTCACGCGACATAATTATTTTATTAGTTGACTTGTTAAGAATATTCGCGCCATTTCACTGAAAAAGGTGCCACAATGTGTGCCGAAATATCTGAATTCTGTAATATATAAATTCCTCTTGATAACTCTAAAAAAACTACATTAATATCTAAATAGTCTGAGGAAAAGTTAATAATGACTCTCAAGTCTTACCTTTACAATTCTACTTACTGATTCATTTTTGTGTGAGTAATTTTTGATGAAACGTATTGAATGTGTAAGTTGTATCAACCTACACATACAACCGGTGTGTAAATATATTTATGAAAAAGGCTACAAGCTAGCAGGAGCGCCACTCAGCTATTACCTTGCGGTACATCCGTCAGGTCAGCAAGGTGACCTGGAAAACACATCCGTCAGGTACAGCAGTATACCTGGAAACACACCCGTCAGCAGCAGTATGACCTGCGAAACACATCCGTCAGGTCAGCAAGGTGACCTGGAAACATTATACCGTCAGTGTTCAGCAGGGTGACCTGAAACACATCCGTCAGGTCAGCAGGTGACCTGGAAACACCCCGTCAGGTCAGCAAGGTGACTGGAAACACATTCCGTCAGGTCAGCAGATATGGACCTGAAAACACACCCGTCAGGCAGCAGTATGACCTGGGAAAACATCCGTCAGGTTCGCAATGGTTGACCTGGAAACACATCCGCGGTCAGCAAGTGACCTGAAACACAATCCGTCAGGTCAGCAGATATGACCTGATAAACACACCCGGTCAGTTTAGCAATGGCGTGACCTGCGAAACACACCGGTCAGGTCAGCAAGGTGACTGGGAAACACACCCATCATTTTAGCAGTATGACCTGGAAAACAATCCGTTCAGTCAGCAAGGTGACTGTAAACACACCCGTCAGGTCAGCAGTTATGGTGAGACACATCCGTCAGCGTCAGCAGTATTACCTGGGAAACACATCCGTCAGTGCCAGCAGTATGACCTGGAAACACCCCTTCAGGCAGCAGTATGACCTGGAGAAACACATCCGTACAGGCCAGCCAGTATGACCTGGAACACATTCGTCAGGTTTAGGCAATATGACCTGGAAACACCACCCGTCGGCCAGCAGTATGACCTGGAAACACACCGTCAGAGCCAGCAGTATGACTGGAAACACATCCGTCAGGTCAGCAGTATGACCTGGAAACACATCGTTCAGCTGTCAGCAGTATGACCTGAAACATCCGTCAAGCCAAGCAGTTGACCTGGAAACAACACCCGTCAGGTCAGCAGTATGACCTGGAAACACATCCTCAGGCCAGCAGTATGACCTGGAAACAACAACCGTCAGGTGAGCAATTATGACCTGGAAACACACCGTCAGGCCAGCAGTAGACTTGGAAACACACCGTCAGTCAGCAGTATGACCTGAAACACATCCGTCAGGCCAGCAGTATACCTGGAAAACACACCCGTTCAGGTTAGCAATATGACCTTTTGGAAACACACCCGTCAGGCCGCAGTATGACCTTGGAAACACACCCGTCAGGCCCAGCGTATTGACCTTGGAACACACCCCGTCAGGCCAGCAGTATGACCTGGAAAACAACATCCGTCAGGTCAGCCATATATGACCTGGAAACCACCCGTCAGGCCAGCAGTATGACCTGAAACACATTTCCGTCAGGCAGCAATATGCACCTGGAAACACACCCGTCAGGCCAGCAGTATGACCTGGAAACACACCCGTCAGGTCAGCAGTGGCTCCGCCAAGGGGAGTGCAGTATGACCTGGAAACACACCCGTCAGGCCAGCAGTATGACCTGGAAACACACCCGTCAGGCCAAGCAGTATGACCCTGGAAAAAACACACCCGTCAGCGTCAGCAGTATGACCTGGAAAACACATCCGTCATGTCAGCAGTAGACCTGAAACACACCGTCAGGTCAGCAGTATGACCTGGAAACACATTCCGGTCAGGTTCAGCAGTATGACCTGGAAACACATCCGTCAGGTCAGCAGTATGCTGGAAAACACCCGTCAGGTCAGCAGTATGACCTGGAAACACATCCGTCAGGTCAGCAGTATACCTGGAACACACCCGTTCAGGTCAGCAGTATGACCTGGGGAAACACACCCGTCAGGCCAGCGGGGCTCCGCCAAGGGGAGTGCAGTTATGACCTGTAAACACAGCCGTCAGGCCAGCAGTTATTGACCTGGAAACACACCCGTCAGGCCAGCAGTATGACCTGGAAACACACCCGTCAGGTCAGCAGTGGCTCCGCCAAGGGGAGTGCCAGTATGACCTGGAAAACACACCCGTCAGGCCAGCAGTCATGACTGGAAACACACCGCTCAGGGCAGCAGTTATGGACCTGGAAACACACCCGTTCAGCCAGCAGTATGACCTGGAACGACACCCGTCAGGCCAGCAGTAACCTGGAAACACACCCGTTCAGGTCAGCAGTGGCTCCGCCAAGGAGAGTGCAGTATGACCTGAAAAACACACCCGTCAGGCAGCAGTATGACTGGAAACACCACCCGTCAGGCCAGCAGTATGACCTGAAACCACACCCCGTCAGGTCAGCAGATATGGACCTGGAAAACACATCCGTCAGGCCAGCAGTTATGACCTGGAAAACACCCGTCAGTGTTAGCAATATGGACCTTGGAAACACACCCGTCAGGCCAGCCAGATAAGACTGGAAACACCACCCGGTCAGGCAGCAGTTATGACCTGAAACACACCCGTCAGGCCAGCAGTATGACCTGAGAAACACATCCGTCAGGTCAGCAATTATGACCTGGAAACACAACCCGTTCAGGCCGCAGTATGACCTGGAAACACATCCGTCCAGGCCAGCAATATGACCTGAAAACACACCGGGCCGGTTTTCCAGGCCGTCAGACAGTATGAACTGAAACACATCCGTCAGGTCAGCAGTATGACCTGGAAACACATCCGTCAGGCCAGCAGTTTGACCTGGAAACACATCCGTCAGGTCAGCAAGGTGACCTGGAAACACATCCGTCGGGTCAGCAATATGACCTGGAAACACATCCGTCAGGTCAGCAGTATGACCTGGAAACACATCCCGTCAGGTCAGCAAGGTGACCTGGAAACACACCCGTCAGGTCAGCAGTATGACCTGGAAACACACCCGTCAGGTCATCAGTATGACCTGGAAACACATCCGACAGGTCAGCAGTATGACCTGGAAACACACCCGTCAGGTCAGCAGTATGACCTGGAAACACATCCGTCAGGTCAGGCGTATGACCTTGGAAACACCACCCGTCAGGTTCCAGCAGTATGACCTGGAAACACACCGTTCAGGCAGCGGTCTTGGCTCCGCCAAGGGGTTGAGTGCAGTATGACGTGGAAACACAGCCGTTCAGGCCAAGCAGTAATGACCTGGAAACACCCACCCGTCAGGCCCAAGCAGTATTGATCTGGAAACACACCCGTCAGGTCAGCAGTGGCTTCCGCCAAGGGGAGTGCAGTATGACCTGGAAACACACCCTCAGGCAGCAGTTATGACCTGGAAACACCCGTCAGGCCAGCAGTATGACCTGGAAACACACCCGTCAGGCCAGCAGTATGACCTGGAAACACAGCCGTCAGGCCAGCAGTATGACCTGGAAACACAGCCGTCAGGCCAGCAGTGGCTCCGCCGGTGGTTTATTCCGCACCTCCAAGAGCGTCGCCACGATCTGAAAAATACTAGGGGAAAATCCAGGTGTACGTGTTCTTTAACATGGGTCCATATTAGGGGAGGCCAAAAAATACTAGGGGCAATGTCCCTAGTGTCCCCAGTGGTGGCAACGCCCATGCGCACCTCGGATTATAAGTGGAATTGCTGAAAAGGTGTAGCAAATTCAAAGGAAACTTGATGTGTAGCACTTAAGAAAATTTGTTTGTTGTGAAAGCAACGAGAAACAAACGATAGGGTGAAAGTGATAGAACCCATGTCAGACTGAGTATTTTTCCCCAATTCAGGTCACGCTGAATGTAATAGCGTTATATGCTCTTCAAGTTTACCTACTCAATTTTGACATATTAAAGTTAGTTTTGCGATATGCACCTTTGAAGTTAAAATATACATCTACTGATTGAATAATACGTTAATGTCGCGTAAGGAGGAATCTTTTTTATTGAGGGAATGCAAAAGTAGGTACGTGTTTATTCGTTCCATTCAATGTGCTTGGCCGAAATAATATCTGTAGCGTGATGAAAGTTACAAATATGAGATAAGTGAAGCACCTCAGGTATCAAGAATGGAAAATGGAAAGCTTGCCAATAGCCTGTTAAGGAGGCAAATCATAATTTGTATAAGGAATAAATACATTCAGGTAAAAATTATTATTTTCTTAATACCTTTGAGTCATCATTGAAATATGTTCTGTTGCCAGCTCAATACAGCAAAAATTCGTTGAATAACTATTCCACGCTCAATGAAACATAGCCAAATCAGGATGGAATCATTGTGGATATAAATTATACACATTTAGTAAAAACACACAGTACGCGCAAATACAAAAATAATCCGCATAAATCACTTTCATCTTAGCGCGTTACCATGGAAACGTGCACGATACTTTTCGTTTTCAGTCAGCAGGTTTGCACTTTTATCTGTTCATTTCCATGTCGGCCTTGCACGGTTATGTTGGGAATCGCTTATATAATACAGTAGGCAAGCTTCAGCCTTCATTCAGCACAAGCAGCGCTCATTAATGGAATGTGAAGTTAAGTTGCGCGCTTTCAGTTTCACGGGCATTTCGTTGCGTGGACCCTAGTCTCCAGCACTCAATCGCGTAATTTAAGTTCACCCGCAGAAGTTCTTTGCGAAGGCTTAACGTGCTCTTAATCTGGAGCGCGGTCCACCCGACCCCGACGCCATCCTTCCTGTCAACACCCGAGGACAGCTACCGTAGGTCATCTATTGCTCAGAGTAAACATCAAGCGTCGCAGCGACTTGAACCAATGGCGAACAAGTTTCCAGCCAACGGAGCTATGGGACAGGACAGAACATCCTAGGAGCAGACCAAATGGTGACAAGGAAATAAGCGTTAACAAGTGGCGGGTTAGTGAAATAACTAAATAGTCCAGAGATAATAGTCATGCTAGAATTATGCTACTCAGTAATTTTACTTTCAAGCTCAATGAGCTTAAGCCAGCCTAAGCCTAATAAACACATATCATGACAAAAAAACAAGGAACATTAATTACCCTTCAGCTAAAATACGAAACAGAGGCATTGACTCTCCTGAAGACTGCAACCGTTCAAAAATAACATAATATTTATGCCAGCCTAAAGTCTTGGACGAGAGAGACCTGCACCCGTTTCACTTCCGTTCCACGTCCTTTATCGCCACAATTGTGGCGCACTGTCGCCTGCCTTCACCATTCGGCGGTGGGCCCGACCAAGAGTTGGCAGCTCAGTCTGCGGCGGGCTCGTCACCTCGGGCCGATGTCCGCCGCAGACGCCGCGCGCCGCCATGATGAGCTGCCGGATCAATAGCGATTTCCATCTAAATGCTAAGAAACTTCACACAGGATAATCTAATGGAACCAATGGGGTGGAAAGGCCAACAGATCGGGGCGCTCGGCGGCTCTGGCTGCCGCCGCTACGGCAGGGCTGGTTTGGCGGCGCGGCGGCGGCGGTGTTGGGCGGCGGCGGCGGCGGCGTGGGGCGGCGGTGTGGGGCGGCAGAGGCGGTGTGGGGCGGCGGGAGGAGGGGACAGAGGACCGGCGCGGCGGCCGCGTGCCGCAGGGAAGGAAGGAAGGAATAGGCGTGCCGGACGGAAGGAACGCATGAGAGGTCCAGGGGCGTGCGCAGGATGGATGGAGGGATACAGAAGGGGATCGTAAGCCCGTGTATCGTTACATACATCTAGGGAGGGCGTTGGTACAGGGGAAGGAGCACGAACGTCGGTCCGATTTGCTAGTGGATTGAAGGCGCGAGTTAAATTCTGCTTTTGAGAGAACAAAATAGATGAATAGCGGCATGGATGTAGCAACGTCAGACAAGTGGGTGGAGGGGCAGGGGGCAGTGAAACTTTGATCTCGTCTTGGTAGAAACCCAACCCCCGTATGGGATATTTCTTTGCAGATTTTGTCTCTTTTCGTCTTGGCGAATCTTTACCTAGTCATCAAATAAAATATGGTAAAATTTTACCTGGAGTCCAATTGAAACGTCATGCATAAATTGTGCACTCTCTGATGGTTTTTTAGAGTGCTGGTTTCAAATAAAATGCCTGTTCGTTGGGAAAATGAGCCATATTCGAACCTAACCTAACCATGGTGTCAAATCATGATATTGATAAGCATCGGCAGATCTATGTCAGTTTGGATGATTTGATGGTTGATTTTCTCACAAATGTGTATCAGATTTGGAATCAGCGCACTAAAATTATTTGAAGTGTAAATTGTATGCATGAATTTGTAATTGTACATACTCGAGGTAAAATAATACAATTTTTATCACCAAGCCAAATAAAATAGTTAAGCCAAAAGATGGCCGAAAAGTGAGGGACCATGATCCATTACCCCCACCCCCTCCCCGCCCTGTTCCTTCGCTAGTGCATGGGGACATATTTTAAGACGAAGCAAACGAATTGTGAGATTCATGATGAGAAGTAAAATGAGAGAGTACTTAAAGTAGTCTCAGTAAGGAAGTTTAGATATGATTTTGTCCTGACTTACTTCAGCTGAATAGACACACACCAATATGTTGCAGTCATACAGCACAACAATACCCGCTTAGCTCAACAGAAACTTCTAGCTTAATCACAAAGCAAAACACAATGATCTATTGCTACCACTACATAGAAGATGGCGACTCGTTCACCCAACGCAGTATCCCTTTTAACACACTTAAAATTTTTGGGACTGACGTGACCCTCTAACTCTTTAGCGCACCAAATAATTATTCCACCAGTCCGTTAACCCGTTGAGTGGCTTACCCGTTACCACATCGATAGTTTTCGCGAGATATATAAAAGCAGGTTAAGGGGCCAATGCCTTAAAAATGTGGTGCCCTGTTAAGGTGCTCATGCGCAGAATTGACGCCATGTTTCTAAAAAGAACTTAAAGAATCCTTCACCAACTCCCAGTCTATTGAATGGGTGGACCATTTCCGAGTGCACACTCACTTAGCAGTCAGTGTACTATCTGTCAACAGACCCCAGCAGTCATGTGGCAGCCCCGCCTGACAGGTCACCTGAAGAGACACCGTGACCCTACTAAGGTCACGGTCATATAATTGCTAAGGTACTCGGCCGGCTGCGGACCGACAACGGTCACTGCCTCTCGCCAGTGGCTGGCAAAGTGACTGATTTCCTTTAAACCGTTAACACATGAGTGACATTTACGGGAGGTCGAAATTGACCCTTAAACACAATAAGTCACTATTTCATCCACCCATTCCGTTGAGCCATTCATCCGCTACTACATATATATTTTCGGGAGATATCTCAATAACCTGAATGAGTCGAAGTGGGCCCAAGCAAAAGTATTGTGAAAATGACTAGTGATGACGTTCGATTACCCAAGTCTTGGTATGCCACGAAACTACCGATACCATTTCGGCAACCATCAGTTAGATGCCTCTTTATTTTCGGTAGTGTCCACATACGGATGTTTACGGGGACTCCGAAAAAAAACATCACCAACAGGTGAAAAGGCTTACCCGCAAAATGCTCATTACGGGCAAGTCGCCTGGAGACTGCAGTATGGTGGTAGTTTCTTCAAACGATTGCTATACTGTGTCGGAAAGCATAAATGTTTCGCGGTGCAGCCTACATAGTTAGTTCTATGATTATTGAACAGCAATTGATAAATAGGCGACACATTTGGAGACTGCATCATAGTGCTATTGCATTACGATAAGTGGTAGACTGTGCCGCATTTCATAAACATATTGCGGTACAGCCTACTCATTTTCTAACAGGCGGCAGCCAGGCAAACTGCAATACGCCAGTCGGTCAGACAACACTTTTGGGTTATTTCTCGGTCAAGCGAGTCCACGACATACATTAGACGGATCACATTCCTTACGGGTTTTGGTCTTTGGACATGTTCTGGTGGCTCCTGATTTGGAAATCAATACCAGATATTTTACTTTGATTAGTATTAACAATACCATCACTGATAGTGATATGTTCCTTGCTACAAAATGCGCCTACCTATGCATAATTTTGCTTGCCAACCATTTACGCGAATATTGAAAATCGGTCAATTAAAGGGAAATATTAATGATATTTTCCACACAAAATGTGTTATACATGAAATGGAATAGACGATATCAAAATATGTTGTAAATTGATGACATTTTGCAAATAAACATTCCTACTGAAATATATATAAAAAAGTTGAAGTTGATGCGTTCCACACTTTTAAAGACCGGTACTCTCAACTTTCAAGTAATTGGTAACGAAATAAGGTTTCCACTTAAATATGGTGTTGCCTTTTGGTACTGTTTTTTGATGAAATGGTAAGGAAGACATGTCTTGGACTCTGTCTATTATGATTATATGCCCTATCCTTAACAATCAACAAACATTGAATACAAAGGTATCCGAACTAGCAATTAACTTGTGCACCAAACGACGGCCTAGTTAGTGGTTGAGACCCTGAGTTAAAAAGCAGTAGTCGTAATGGTTCATTTATTTTCAAAGTTATGATTTTTGTATTAGTTTTGTCATTGGCTGTATATACTCGTAATACAGTGCTTAAGCTATTAAATTAAGACGACACTAATAAAAAAACGAAAAGTGGCAATTCAATCGGAAATTTATTTATGCACCCAACGGCGACCAATGTCGGCGATTTGTCTCAGGGATATTGTCACAGGGTTTCACAGGGGAGAAAAGCGACAGATATGTCACGCCACTCGCAAGAAAAAGAGATACCGCAAGATAAGATCATACCGCTCATTACCATATATAAGGACATATATTTAAATTTAAAAAAGTAATCGAAATAGGAAGTCGTTATTTCACCTTTAAATTGAAACATGATCAATTAGATACCATACATGTGTCATAAATAATACAGAAAAATAAATCAAGATATTACATTTTCCTTTAAATCGGCCATTTTAGAACAATACAAGTAATTTATATTGTCGGTTAGTAGGTATAGCTTTGCCACAATTCGTATAAGCTCAGTCATGCTGTATATTTTTTTTTGAAAATATCAGGATCAAAATGAAAAAAATAGAAGAGCAGCGTGACAAAGCATTTAACTGCCACCTTCTTGCTCTACTCTGGCGAAGCCACCAAATGTCGCAACCTTTTCTTCGAAAGCATTTCAATTTAGGCTAGTAGGCATGCTTGCATAATTTCATTTATCATATTTCATTTCATTTCAACACGTTATTGTAAGCCAGTTGCTACCAACATCATTAAAGCAACATCAATCAACAAATATTATCATTGTTTACCGTTTGTGATCCAATATAATTAAGCACATACCGAACTGCACATGATGATCATGGGCCATGGGGCATGACGCATAAGCTTTACAAACTTTTGGGCACATAATAACACTCTGGCCATCAGCGCCCAGTCCCCCGATTTGCACAGCTCTCTGCCATGGCTGCCGCCTCTCGTGCAGCGCAGTTTGTCTCGACTGACCGTGATCGGTCAGGCCATCTAAGGACTGACCCTTGTGAGGCATGTCGTCGATCGAGTTGACGCAGGTCTGGGCCCATGGCGACCCAGACCCGGGGTGGTGAGCGCTCAGAATGACGGCGCCGGCAGTGAACAGAGGGGCGAGCCACCTGAAACACGGCGACAGAGGTCAGGTCAGGGAGACAGAGGTCAGGTCAGGGAGACACAGGTCAGGTCAGGGGAGACAGAGGTCAGGTCAGGAGAGAGAGAGGTCAGGTCAGGGGAGACAGATGGGGGCACAACTGTGACACAGAGGGACTGTGATCAGCACAGGAGCGCCCAGAACAGAGGTCAGGCACGCAATCAGTGCGCGCTGTTCAGGTGTCAGCTGCCTAGTACACTGGTCAGTGGTCAGTGGTCAGTGGTCAGTGGTCAGTGGTCAGTGGTCAGTGGTCAGTGGTCAGTGGTCAGTGGTCAGTGGTCAGTGGTCAGTGGTCGGTACACTGGCCACTCAGTATCCTGACAGTGGAAGAAATGTGCAGATCTCGGGTTAACACACATTCTGGCCAGCGAGCGGTCGTTATGACGAATGGCACACTTATCACTTGTTGCCACGAGGGCACGGGGGAGGGCATATGCCAGGTGAGAAGATACACTAGTTAATGCCCAATTGACCTGGGATTGTAGGATAGCACCCCTGCAAATGAGACACCTAGGACACACAGCCCCGCTGACACACTGGTCACACAACTGCAGCATACAGGCACACTGGGAATGCTTATCAACAAGCCTTAATAACCCGCGCCGTGCCGATGCTCGGCGCCACCTTCGCCATGCCGGGGGAGAGGAGGGGTGCTTAGATATGCCCTCGAAATCGGCTCCTATTGGACCTAGACAAAAACCGAAGAATTGCGCGAAAGCTCTCAACATGGACATTCGAAGCTACTTCAGTCACTGTTTAAGCTCAGTTCAATTTTGAGATCATCAGAGGTAATCTAAGGTCAGATTTTCCAGTTTTAAAACTTTGATTCGAAGCCCCCATATATATATATATATATCAGAAGCTCTATGATAGCTAGGAACGAACAAAAATAGAAAGCTCTTTAAAATTGTAATAACCCCGTGCCTTCAAAATTTAGCTTAGTGCAACAGCTTAGGATTTAGAGGTCAACAAAGTTTTTTTTTTGCAAAATCGTTTTTTCGCAAACAACTTTGTACCTAACAAATACATAAAAAGTATTGTACTATAATCATGCTTTTCTCGCCAAGGCACTTTGACACATTGTAATAGTGACCTGGTTAGGTTAACTTCGAAATTTGACCTCAGTTCAAGGTCATTTGGTGACCCAGAAAGGTTATGTTGCAGATGGGGTGACGCGATTCGACGAGACAAGCACAATGGTGCAATCTGCACGCCTCTATCTTTATTCTAGCTATAGCTATTAGCCAAAAACTGCTGGTGACCTCAGACGACCTCAGATGGCCTTGCAAAAGTCACAAGGCAACAATGTAATCCGGGTCATCAAGAATGAGCTAAAATATCATGATTTTTTTAAGCCTTTACACGAGTGGCCCTCCCTCAGTCCAACGCGACAACCGCACCCTACGTTAACACCATGATTCTAAAAGAATTGGTCTGATTCAATGTATTTGCTCTGAAAAGGAAGCATTTGTATATTTTCCTGTTCACTTATAATGGGGAGGTCAGGAAATTGACCGGACCTTAAGTAACCGATACAAAAATAACGAGATACAAGAGTTGTAGATACTTATAAACTTATAAAATACTGCAAGTTTAAAACCTCTCGGACAAAGACTGTGGTTTTAGCACGACCACAAACAATTTTGTAAGGTCACTTGACGTGACCTTGTGACTTGGCTTGAGATGACCTAAGGTCAAAACTTTCACTAAATGTGGATAATTGATGCCCGAACAGCTGTGCCAAGCAGCGCCGTTTTTCGCTATTGTCGAAAAACCCGAGGGGGTGCATAAGCAAAACAGCCCCGATCACGGCGCGGGTTAACCCTCGCCTTACGGGAGCTTGTCTCACCTTCGCGCGTATGCCCCCCCCCCCTGTTAACTTTCAAACCAAGCAACATAGGTCAACGCGGTGAGACCCATCATGCTGCTTGTCATGTGAGGAAGCTAACGGTATGCAATTATTTTGTTTCAGGTCAACGGGTGACCTTCCAGGTCAAGTGAATGACCTCGACTCGATCACGTCCAGAATAACGATTTTGCTCTGTCAGAAAACCTCAAAATTGGAAACTGATAAATGTAAATGCAAATGCATTTTCCTAGACCAGTTTTGTCTCAGAAATACAGAAAGGGTATATAGTATAAAAAGGTATATGGTAGAAAAGATATTTGCTCGTACCTATATGGTAAAAAAGTAAAACAAATATGATTCTAAGAAATCACGTCATGAGTTTCTTACACTTAGAAACCCATCACTCAGTCAAAAATATAGGTATTGCTTTAAATTTGGCTTGGTTATTGTGAACTGTCCATATCCATGTTTCTCACATATATTCCGGTTTTTGAACATCTTTGATAATGTTGATTTTGTAGTGTTTACAAAAAGTTTATGATTTTTTTAAAGTAAAAAATTTACTATTTCGGAAAACCGAGATAGCCATTTTAAGGAAAAATCCATTTTCGATCTTTACCGTGTTCCGTTTGCAAATTGCTGCAAAACTCTATTTTATGCGACTTTTTACACATTTATCGTTTTTCTACCAGCATGACGTCACTAAAACGTCATTATCTCTCACACCACTAAACCAATTTCAATGTAATTTTGAAGGCTTACGTATAATTGTTGTAAACGTGGCTGCTAAAAATTCAAGCATGATGCGCAGTATATGTAAAAAACATATTCGAGAAAAACCTCAGTGGGGCCTGTCAGGCCCCCCCCCGCCGCAAGTCGAGGGTTAAAGTGATTGCATTGCAGGTTATCTCAACACATCCACTTGTACGGGTCGGCACAATATGTTAAAGGGAAATAATGACCTCTTCCATAAAAATGAAGTTATTGATTGAAACCGACAGACGAGACCAAAATATATTGTAAATTGATCACATTTTGCATATAAACATTCATACCTAAAGATATTTCAAGTTTAAGTTGATAAGCGTTCCATGCTTATAACCATTTGCATTCACAAATAGGAAGGGAAGATGTTCCCATTAGCGACCTCTCCCCATTTGCGACCTCCCACCATACAAAGAAGCTGACACCGAATACAACTTCAAAACATGCATGACTAAATCGGCCATGTGCGTTTTACCAGTTTCAGCTTTTTTCTGCTTGTGTATTTATATGGTAAAGCACTGCAGGTGTGCTGAAAGAAAACACGTGTTTTCTCACGCCGTATAACGCACTTAATAAGTGCGTTTTTACCACTGCACTACTTCTTGATTAAAAAGTTGTTGTTTTCTTAATTTTTCATATATTACGGTTTATTTTTGTGTCAGTTTCCGTTGCGGTGTATCGGTTATTTTTATGTGGACTTGAATTTGGAACACTTACATTTCCCTATTTGCACCCGGAGGTCTTCAGAGGTCGCCCGCTGATAATTAAGCTTAAAATTGGACACCAGTGACTTCCTTTAGTTACAACCGACAAGCTGTTTTTTTTTGGGGGGGCCCGCTCCAAATAGGAGTGAAATTGCAGAAACGGAAACTTTGTAAAGCAAAGTGCATACATATTGATAAAGTTGGGATGATATATCATTCTGGTCGCGGTCGCAAATTGGGAACAACTTTACTATTTGCGTTTTTGGAACGACTTGCAAGATCGTAATTTGCGATTGAACATATGAATGTGTGAACAAAGTAAGACTGTATATGGTTAGACAAATGTTCACACTTCCCGCAAAACAAGTTTCCACAGACGTAACAATGACAGTATAATCACCAGCGCGCTTCAATCTAAGGGGGTCGCTAATCGGAACATTTCCCCTACTTGTACCGAATTCACTGTCCGAGCAAAAATTAGCCTGCCTAATATGCATCATGCACTCTATTTTTTGCGAATATGTACCAAACTTCTATGAAAAATATACAAGCACTCGCAAAAAAATGCATTGAAATTGGCAGTTTAGCTTGGCCCCGGACGGCAATCTATTTAGCGTTCTCGAATTGTTTTCTTTTACAAATAAATTGGACATTTTTCCATGTATTTTCAACATATATTGCAATGCACACATAAAACATTTATCTGAACCATTTTCCCATAACCAATAAATGGCTACGTTTAAAAAACGTGATGCATTCGGGGGATGAATTAGGCCCTTGGCGATGACGTATTTAGTGTATGCGATTTGTTGAGAAGTAATACAACGAGACATATTCAACGTTGAATAGATTGATAAAAACCCGCCAGCTATATGTCGCGTTTCTAATAGTGGTGGGAAAACACCGATCATGAACTCCGAAAGAAGTATGTGTGGCTGTTTTTTTTTACAAACTTCCAACTTCGAATAAGGTAATAGTTGTATTTAATTCTTTTATGTAACTTTCATATCATTGTATACCATATCGGTAGACTTTGAAATTGTTGAAAAAAAAGCCTTTACACATTTGCTTTGCGTCATTGATCTCGATGGTTGCTACGTTATAGGTACACAAGTTTGTTTTTGCTCAGCAACACATTCTTTTTTAATTACATTATGAGTTTACAAATTACTTAACTTCGAGACTGTTGCAATATGACAAGCGAAATCCTGCTTTAGTCGGATGGCTTGAACGTTTCCTATCTCCGGCATTTTAAATATCTCTTGTTTTCCTGAACTGAACGTAAATGTGATTATCTGCTCCCTTTGCTTTTTCAAAATCAAATTTAAACGTAATCACCTTTCGTAAGACCGTAGACAAGGCAAAATCCTATTTTGGCTGATTCCAATTCTGTTCAGGCTAAAAAACTAGTTGATAAAGATGCTTGAATGCATTCTTTTAAGGGATCTCTTATTGTAATGGGAATGAGTCTGAATCAAAAATATACAAATCGTATGTCACTCATATGTGTGACAAAAGACATCTGTGTTTTGGTGGCAGAAATGACCTGTTGTAAAAATCGTGTTGTTGATTACACACAACAATACAACAAAGTTATCGTTTTCTATAAAAAATGACGGTCATGTCATAACGTATCATCATGTGAATCATGTGGCTATGGTAACAGTGGTAGGTAATCAGTGCACTCAAATGTACTCCAATAGTTTATATTGTTATTGATAAAAGTTGCTGTAGTGGTTTTGCGGCGTGAAACCTTTTGTGTAAGTTTGTGAATATTTTGTGTACATTTTTTGCGCATATTGTGTATTTATCCCTCACACTCTCTCGTCTCAAGTATTCATGGTGCGCGTGTTAAGCTAGTAATGTGAGGTAATTTAATATTGTATAATATGTGTGTGCTCATGCAATCCACTGAAATGAACTAGGCGCATATAAGAAGTAATTCGCGCATGCACAACAGGCCAAGCCCGTGACAAATTACAGTTTAAGTACGCATGTTACGGATATACAATCTGCCACGTTACGTTTTACCAGTCTGTAGCTTGGCTCACTCAAGCTTCATTTATTTGGGTCTCCCATACTGTGCCGATCCATAAGTATTTGAAAAACTATGCGAAGAAAACAACTTCAGGGTATTCAGCGTTTTATGGAAGCACTCCGCCTGATTGCGACATTTTAGCAGAAACTTTGGTAATATCGCGTAAACATTTTATTTTAGCTAACTGCGCACGAAAAGCAGAACGAGCTTACTAAATTTAGAGACTGAACAACAGTCCAGGGTGGATCTAGCCGCGGGTTTCAGGGGGCCAAATCTAGTGGCGTATTTTCCAAAAGCTGTTGAGAGGGTGCCGTCAGTCGTCAGCGAAAAGTTATTGATCGGGGAAGGGGAGGGCGGGGGGTAGCAGACTGTCAGCCATCAGGGATACATTGTTGACAGGGGGTGGGAGGGAAGGGGGTAGATGGCGTCGTCAGCCCGTTAGCAACTGTATATAATGTTGTATACAGGGACGTGGGAATCGTGGGGGCAGTGGGGGCAACTCGCCCCCTCAACTTTGGACCAGTAGGGGCGACGCCCCCCAACCTTGGAGCTAGGTGTTGGCCCTCCCCCGTCTTTTACCACGTTCTTTTACCTCTGAATTATATCAACAGCTTTGTCAACGAAAATTTGCTATGTTTTGTAAGACAAAGGTGCAACTTCAATCAAAATTTTAAATAAAGAAAATTAAACTGCATTGATTTTGGAACTGATTTTGCATTTTTCCATCTAAACAGTGGTACCGCACATTTGACCATCGTAGCGTGGAAACACTGCTAAATACAGCGCACACCTGGTAAAGGATATGTTTCTCCGTCGTAAAGTTGATAGAGCTATTTCTTCGTCACAATCACGGTAGGTATGTACAATACTCATGGTCACAATGTTGTAATGCATTTTTGAGGTAAATGCTTCTATTCATAAAGTATTACTAGGCGCGTCAGAGTAAATAACATTCAGTCTTTTTGGCATGGGGTTGGTCACGTTGTTTCATTGTTTTTTAAGCAAAACGCGTAATTTTAGATGTATGATGTCGACTCTGTTCCCCTGACGGCTGACTTTCAGCAGAGGAAGAGTCAGCCAGGGATCGGAAAAGGAAAAGTGATCACTAATGAAATTCCGGATCAAAGCGGTCGCCGTCATTGACGCATCCAGAACGGGTGGCGATATATCGGGGATGAAGTAGATTCTTTCCATATACAACGCCATAGGCATGTTCAAATCTGAAAATGTTGGGGTGGGGGCTGCCCCCTGCCCCCCGGTTTCTGCATCCTTGGTTAAAAACAATCAACAAGCATTTGAAAAAGTGCATAGAAATCAGCAGTTAAGTTTGTCCCCGGACGGCGATCTATTTAGTGTTCTCGATTTTTTAAAAGAAATAAATCGTATGTTTTCCGCATGAATTTTAACATACCGGTTTTTAATACAATATAATGCATACGTGAAACATTTATATGAACCGTTTTCCTATAATCAGTCAATAATCATCTCAGGAAACCGTGATGCATTTTGAGGATTAACTTGCCCCCCTATGCTGACGTATTTAGTGTATAATGCGATTTGTTGAGTGGTACTTCAACGAGAGGTATTCAACGTTGAACAGATTGAAGCCAAAGCTTCAAATATGTTGCGCTTCCAATAGCTGAGGAAAAAATATCGATCATGAACTCGGAGAAAAATAGGTATTCGTTCTATGGTAACCAGAACAAAATGGATAGAAAAAGTTGTGATTTCATTTTAGATTGAGAAATGTGTAATAATAACAAAACTTAATACAATGTAACTTAATAACAAAATTGCCGCATAAGGTAATGGAGAAAAATATAAAACAGTTCATATTTTCCTTTAAAGCAAATTGTACACAAGGCCGACCAGTGCAGTACCGGAGTCCTAGTTACCAACCTCTGCTAGTTACCAAAAGCTGTATATGAAAACACCTAACAACGGGACAAAGTCCTTCGTTTGGCAAGACATAAGTGGTACAAATTATTATGATACATCATAATACATTGCCTTCTTCATACTTGAAATGTGCAAATAATTATCGGTCTCTCACAAAACCTCAGAGACCACCTTCAGATCAAAGCAAAAACAAAGCACAACTGAAACAGATAATCACTTCGCGAAGTAGCTACCTAGAGATATCAAAATACAAAATGCATGGTAAAAACAGCACCAAATAGTGGGTATGGAAAATATGCAAATATGAATATCAGCTGTTTATGTAAATGAAAAGCAGCAGGATATCAAAGGATAAGATATAAACAGGAGTCTCGTGCGCCACAAATTCACAAAGGACCAGGGTATTACCTTGGGGGGCGCCACCCGATCGACGAGGGGTGCAACCAATATCAGCGAAAATTTGAATTTATCATCTATGGAGATGGACGTCTTTTCTGAGAGAGGGGTAACATTTTAATCATTCCTAACAGTATAGAGCTTTAATCCTGGAAAGAAACTAGGAGCGCCAACTTTGCATGGGCGCCTCGGGTCTAAAGGGCCAGAGCATGCCCTGAATGCCCCTAGACTCGGTACACCAATGTATACCTGGTTACCATACACTGCAACTATGTTATATCGAACTCCTACAAGTTAAAGTTTATACAAATTAAAGTCATGCAAGTTCGGCATATATTTATTATATACTTTGAAATCACTAAGCACCTAAGAACTATTGCAACTAACTTCCCATCAGGCATCAGATACTTCTTTACCAAAATACTAATATCGTATAAACAATGAATGGCTAGTAATGGACTTACACACACAGCAACACCAATGCACTAGAATAGCCATTGATGTTATACATTTGCAATCTTAAACTATCTCCATCCCTAAAAGTTAAACAAGAGTCCGACCTCGGTGCCGTATTTTCCGACATTGCCGATATAATGCAAACTGACCAAACATTGCTCCAGTGAGCTCTCTTGATAAGCCTCCAATGGGCCATTAAGCTATCCTTCCATGTTACGAGCGTCACAAACACAAGGTGCATAAACCGCATAAAACCGTAAAATTACTTACAACCGGTCTCGCAGCTCCTTTGGTGGGTCTTCCGCTCACTTTCGCATTCGTTTCGCTCACGGAGTCACGGCAAAGGTGTTTCGCGGCGTGGAAATGATTATGCTAATTGTGTTAGTCACAGGTGATTACGCCTTTCCACTACACGGTCTGGACAAGAACCATTAGGTGCCACCGACAATGCCGGCTAGCTGGCTGTCTGAGTCCAGTCGGCGCACAACTGGCCGTCCATACTGTTTTTACCCGGAGCGGCTGCGGCCCGGACGGCGACCAATCAGCGCACGGCCGGCTCTGGCGTCAGCCAATCAGCGCTCAGCACGGCGTGCTCTCGCTCGGCCCCCTCGGCCGGTGACTGAGGCCCCGGTTTGATACATGAGAGCTAATTTGCATCCGCGGCAACCGCGCCCGGGTGACGATAAGAGGTGGATGCAATTAATGAGGCGGAGTTTGAGTGCAGCCCCGAGCGTGGCGTTTGCTTTGTGCCGCGTTCTGCACGGGGACGGACGGCACGCGCTCGTCTGTTGTTCCCCCGGACGGCTGGGCCGGTAACGGATGCGCAGCGTGAATTCGCGCTTCAGAAATCGAAACCCACCAGTCCAGATGTATGTCGCACAAGTTGAATACAGTGTGGAGAACAACGTCGGAAGGCTCAAACGCAAACCAAATATATCTGATTGCATATGCATACTACTGGGCTGAAAATTGAGTGATCATTGAGAATTACGGTTATTTAGGTATGACTTATGATGTTTGTTTCTCCTGCCTTTGCTTTGCTCTTGCGCCTGTGTGCCGGTGGCACAGGAAAATCACAAGGGAAATACAAAAGCTAAACAATAACTACAAATAAAGTGGTAAATCACCGTCAAATTCTGAAACGCCTTAAAAATACTTCAAAATCATATCCTTTTAAGCATATCTATTTTCTTATATTTTATAATGCTTCCTTTTTGTTGCATTCCATTTTTTTAATGTATTTTGAAACGATTGTGTGTCACTAGCAAGAACATAGTACCTAATTCAGACATGTGCCTGGATCCGGGATCCAGTGGATATCTGGATATCTGTGTCCTGTGTCCCGGGATCCACATGAGACACCAGATCCACGTACACAAATAAAACGAGAGATCCACAAAGATCCAAGATCCTAATATATTGTATGCCTAGGGATCCACTGGGATCCCAGATCTAACTTCGGGTTCCAAGCACACTGGTGAGTACCTTCTTGTTAATTTTATCATATTGGAAAACTAATAACAATATCTATGTTTGCTAATAGGTACAACTTACAAGGTAATTTGCAGGTATACATTATCTACATAGTACAGCCGCAAAATAGAGACCACCAATTTTGATGTCAGTCCCTGCATCATGAGCTTCAAAATTTAAGGCTCGTTTTTTATAAAGATCCACTGAGATCCAAGATCCTGAAGCATTTTACGACGAGGGATCCAGAAGGATCCCAGATCCCCATGCATTTATGCTGAGGGATCCACTGTGATTCAAGATCTTCAAGCCTTTTATACTGAGGAATCCATTGGGATCCCAGATCCAACTTCGGGATCCAGGCACAAGTCTGGACTACCTATTTATTCTTGCGCAATGCACATTTTTGCGCATAATGATAGTTATGCTTAAAGTGGACCCATCATACGGGCGATTGGGAAATTGTTCTAAAAATGGAAAAATATTAAATATATCGTCATTTATCTGTCTCTTATCCTGTCCAAAAAGTTACAATAGACGTTTCAGACTCGGAGGCCTTCGTGAGAACTGTCCCACTTTATATGAAAGCAACATAACCTAAAAACTGGGAATATCAATCATTTGCAGTGTTGGCCAAACCTTGACTACTTTATTCCAGTGCAAACCTAGCTAAGGCTTTGTGGCATGGTTTTGAAGTCAGCAGTTCGTCATAATAAGCATCAATACTCAGGGACGTGGGAACCGTGTGTGTGGGCAATGGGGGCACTCGCCCCCTCAACTTTGGACCAGGGGGAGACGCTCCTCAACTTTGGAGCTGACAAATATGAAAGATATCGTCATTGATCTGTCTCTGCCGTCCGAGAAGCTACAATACACGCTTCAGACTCAGAGGTCGGCGCCGGCCCTCCACCGTACTTTACGGTTTACCATGATCTTTTAACCCTGAATTAGATCAACGACATTGTCTACGGAATTTGCTTATGTTTTGTAGAACAAAGGTGCAGTTTCAAGCAAAAATTGAAATGAAAGAAAATTTAACTGCATTTAATTTGGAGCTGGTTTTGCAATCTGCACCTTTCCATCTGTATAGAGTCCCAGCTAACAATTTGACGTTGTCGCTACGTTGTGACAGGGTTGTAACACAAGTACACAACGTTGTGAATAGTGTAATTTTGTAGACTCCCAGGAACGTTATCACAACGTTACCTTGTAACGCTCACAAAACGTTGGAACAACGCTGCTACAACGTTACTTTTGACAAGCATAGCTAACGTGACTTACGTGGTCGATCAATAATCTTAGTAAGATGGTGAAATACTGCTCAATTTAAAAGACTAATTGTAACCATTGCAAGCTGTATCTTCCCCAGTTTTTAGAACAAAGTTTGATGACATCCTGACGATACAACGTTGCTGTAACGTTTAACAGCGACGTTTATACAACTTTTTCTTCACAACATTCACGATGTTGTCGCAACGTTGTTAAAACGTAAAATTAAATCTTGATTTTTCACAACGTTGTTACAACGGTATCTGTTACCTGGGGTGGCACCTCACATTCGGCTATCGTAGCCAGGGGTGGATCCGGGGTGGCCATGGCCCCCAAAAGCTTCTGAAACGGGAGCAAAATTGACACATTTCCTGATATTAAAGAAAACCTAGGCAACTTTTACTCAGAAAAGTTTGTTTTAAATCAGCTACCTGTGCATAAGCAAGCAGAATCCAATTAGTTTGCATAATTATGAGACATTTGTTTGGACTTTGTCCCCCCCCCCCAATCTACCGGTGGCCCATCCCAGACTACCGTTCTGGATCCGCCCCTGATCGTAACATGGAAACACTGCTTAATACAGCGCACACCTGTCATTAGTCATTTAGAATATGTTTCTTTGTCGTAACGCTGAGAGCTATTTCTTGGCCACAATGTTTTATTGCTTTTTGGCGGTAAATTCGACTATATTCATGAATTATTACAAGGCGCCATAGAGTAAATAATATTCAGTTTTTTGACATGTGGAGGTCAGGGTGTTTATTCAGTTTTAAGGAAAACGCGTCATTACAGATGTATTATGTCGGCTTTGCTCGCCTGAAGTTCAGCAGAGAGTTGAGTCGGCCAGGGCTCGAAAGAAGTGGTCACCAACGAAATTCCGGATCAAGGCGGTCGCCGGCATTGACGCATCCAGAACGGGTGGCGATGTATGGGGGATATATGGCGATAAATCGGGTGAACGTGTGGCGATATATAGCGATAAATCCTGTTGGCGATATAACGGGTGACGTTCAAAGCGATATAAAGCTTGTTTTAGCTATCATTTTTTATACCTCAGAAGCCAGGTCCGCCAAAAAGTTCGCCCCTCTCAACTTGAAAATACTTTCCACGCCCCTCTCAGTACTCAAAATAAAGAGGATTTCGATACTTTTTATGTATGAGATGGTGGTACTGGTGGATGCCATAATATTGAAATTAATGATGCTGTAAATGATCATTAACATGACAATGTTTATACTTACATTAACATGGCAATGTTTACACGCAACGTCATCTTGAAAATGTCGTAGCGACGAAAGCTCGATTCTGTAATTGAGTCAATTTTTTATAAAAAAAATCAACATTGCCATGTTAATGATTATTCGCATTTCACATCATCACGGATTTCGATACGATTGACCAACATTTTACAATCTCTTTATTCGATTTCATCTTTCTAAATATCCACCAGAGATGAATCCTGTAGCGCCAGCTGGTTTGCAAAAACGATGGTTTTCCACCGTGTTTATTTTTAATCACAATTCTTGTATCTAGCAAAAATAACGGACTGAAATTCACTGCTTAGCCTAATATGCTCTTACGATTATTTAGCAGGCAACATGACAGATGAGTGATCAGTACGGAGTACCTGCAGTGTACCGGCACCTGTCGAGCAAGTACGAATGAAATGTGGTCTTGCTGCAGCATTCACTTTGTATTTGTGTTTGTTTGACATCCGTGTGCAATCCACACAAGAACGTGACTATTCTCATACAGGTCAGTATGAGTGTAGCCAGTCGCTCCCGGCAGCCAATCGGGCTCGCGCTCTACAAACTACGAACTCGAACTAAAAATAAACCACACTTTTTATAAATTTAGTCCGAATGTTTTGTATGGATGGATTTCCGAGGTCAGGACCCACGCTAAGCGGAGCTTGTTGCCGTGCCCTGACCACAGCGACCCGATCGTGACAATTCCTGTTGGTCGGTCAGAATTTAAGACGAAAGTTTTAGCGTGCCCCGACATACCTGACAACGGTCCGCCCCGCTCGAAGCTGAACGTCTGACCTTGCAGTGCGCTGGTGCTGCCACCGGCCGCAGGCATCCCAGTCAGGAGCAAATAGCGAGCGCCGAAGCGACTCGAACCCGGGCTGCCACTACCGGAATAGGTCAGAAGCCCAACGCTCTCCCGACTGAGCTACAGGGGCGAAAGGAGCAATGATGTATGATGTAATGATGTAGCAATGATGTAAGCAAATATGTATGATTTGGATTCGCAACAGTTTAATTTGCTTTGCAATATTTGTCACACATTTATTATTTTAGTATTCCTGTGTACGCCATTTTTGCCATACCTGCTTGATCGTGGTTGAATAACACGTATCAACATTCCAATCTGAGTCATGTTAGACATGCGAAGAATTCCGGTGGCCAACAAAGCATGACAGTCTTTCTTAGATTATAATTTATAGACATACGATGACAAGATTATCTAGATTATCATTGCGCTGCTGCTCACATTATCTAAGACAAATTCAGTCATAATATGTATCTACTGTTAACTGTGATAAGAGTAATTATGCTGGAAATCAAAGCAAATATGTAGAGAAACAACATTGCACAATAGACATTGTACGATCTATTTTATTTCGATCATTATGGGTGTAAACCTCCTGGTCACACAGTAACCAATACTAGCTTTCGTTGCTGGTAGGTGAATCGGTGCCTCTTTAAAAAAATCGGTTGGACTCAGCGTCCTTTCGCGGCAATGCGCTTTAAGGTATTGGATTGGCGTGTTGGCTGAAAAGCTCAGCTAATGCAATTGTCGAGCAGAACAAGATGCTCTTTGCTGGTGGATTCTTGCTGGCCTCTCTCCATTGAACCTCACATTGTTCCTGACGACCAAGCACTCGCTTTGCCAAGTCCCCGATTTAAACCATTTTCTCTCACTTAACAGATTAGCTCCTACCCTCTAACTAAGCAGCTACAGTACTCACACCATCCCAACTGTCCGCGCCCGCCAGGCACTGAACATCACCACGGAGCTGACGACAGTGCATCTGACTCGCCGATCTCTGCAATGACTCTCGCCTTCCATCAGCGTTTCAGGCCGTCCCATTCCTGCAGCTCCCAGCCAGCCCGGACCAGCGCGGAACAACCCCAAGTACCCCGACACAGCTCCGAACAGCTCCGAACAACCCGGGACAGCTCGGGACAGCCTAGAAACAGCTCTGGAACGGCCCGGACCAGTCTACGAACGACCCGGGTACGGCCGGGGTACGGCATGAGCACGGCCAGAACGGCCCGGGAACGGCGGCGGCGGGGCGGGTCGGCTCGGCGGGCGGCCGGTCACGACCCATTCGGCGCCGGCGGCGGCCATTGACGCCGGGACGGGACACGATAACACCCCACCACTGCCGCCGGCCCGCCGCCGCCCGGCGACTTTCGACCGCCGCCGGCCCAGCGCCGTCGCCATGGCTGCCGCCACCGCCACCGTTATCTCCTCTAACGCCGACGCCGCTGACGCCGAAGACGTAGTGATGCAGACGAGTCGTCATCGCCGCTGTCGTCGTCGTTGGCATTGTCGTCACCGATGGTAGCTGCAGTAGCGGCGTCACCGATGGTAGCTGCAGCAGCGGCGTCACCGATGGTAGCTGCAGCGGCGGCGTCACCGATGGTAGCTCGCAGCGGCGGCGTGTCACCGTACTCGGTACGCTAGCAGAGGCGCGCCGCTCACCCCCTGACTGGTAGCTGCAAGTCAGCGGGCGGAATCACCGCAATGGTAAGCTGACCAGCAAGCGGGCGTCACCGACGCGATGGTAGCTGCAGCACGCGGCGTCAACGATTGTAGCTGCAGAAAGGCGGCCGACGTATCACGTATGTTGGGTAAGCTGCAGCGCACGGCGTTACAGATGGTAGCTGCAGCGGCGTACGTCACCGATGGTAGCTGCAGCAGCGGCGTCACCGATGGTAGCTGCAGCAGCGGCGTCACCGATGGTAGCTGCAGCAGCGACGTCACCGATGGTAGCTGCAGCAGCGACGTCCTTGTCTCCGACAGCAGCGGTAGCGGTAACGGTGCGGCGGCGACTATGGCGGTAGAGCCGGCGTCGTTGTCGTCTCCGGCGGTGGCGGTGGCGGTGGCGGTGGCGTCGTTGTCGTCTCCGGTGGCGGTGGCGGCGGTGGCGGCGGTGA
>VOPJ01012783.1:0-61062 GCA_014673585.1 Semibalanus balanoides
AGACAGAGAGACAGAGAGACAGAGAGACAGAGAGACAGAGAGACAGAGAGACAGAGAGACAGAGAACAGAGACAGAGACGGCTGCCCGGCACAGTCAACCGCTGAGGCAGAAAGACAGAGCAGACTGGCACAATTGTACCAGATATACACAGACAGACAAAGTCGGTTATTCGATAATACACTGCTGAGACACTGGCACACTGGCACAGAGCAGTCTAACACAACTTCAACGACCAACGCGAAACTTGTATACAAAGCTGTGTAACACCAACTCTCACTCTCCTGGCAATCAACCTTTCACCTCTTCCCAACTCTGCCCTTTGTAAAGGACAGTGAGAAGTAAGTGTTAACCGATTGCGTTTACTGAGTTGTAACTTAATGACCACTGCAATTCGCACTGTCACTGCCATAGATTCTAAACGTGAGGTGCGACCTTCTTCACCGTCTTCGGTATCAAGTTCCTCTCCATCTCTCTCTTCCACTCAACAGCGCCTCTCTCGTCACCTGCGGCGGTCCCGAGAACACCCCCGCCCCGCCCCGCTATCTCCCGTCCACTGACCGTGTAGAGCTCCTCCTTGAGCACGTAGGGCCGCTCGCCGTTGGTGATGGCACGGAACGCGTGCTCGATCTCCTCCGAGGACTGCACGTTCTCCGTCTCCTTGCTGATCATGAACGCCATGTACTCCTGCAGGCTGATGAAGCCGTCCCGGTTCGGGTCCACGACGTCTGTGAAACACGAGAGGAGCGCGGCGTCATTCGAAAGTCGTGGTGCGACTCCAAACGTCGGTGAGACATGAGCGAAGCACACGGTAGTTTGTTGGTTGTTGCGGTTTACGGTCGGTTATGCTAGGGTGGTCATAAGCCGTCGGGGCGCCCGTCTGGTTTCAAGGTAAAGCAGCGGCCAGCACACGCCAGTCGGATGGCGGTTACTTTGTTATAAAGGGACACACCAAGCATGGACGCCACCGCAACAAGACAAACGTCTATGGGCAGACATCGTCCACCTTAAACCAAACTGGTGGAACAAACAGGAAAAAGCATCTTCGTTACGACTCGAAAGAAATACCAGGAAAACGGCAGCTACACTCGTCTTCCGAACAGAACATATCACAAGGTATACCAACTTCCGTGCCCACCCAGGCTCGTAACTGGCCACCGACCGGCCGAGGTACACAATCAAAGTCAGCACAGATGAGTGCCGAGTGTGGGCAGACGGATCAGTCGCAGCACGACCCACACAGCACAACATACACGGCTCTCACGGACCAGATAGAGCGGATGGTAAACCTAACGACTAACCATCTCTGCATAGCGCTGATCCACAGCTAATAAGTACTAGGTAACAACACGGCGGGGCGGTGACGGCCATCAAAGCGTCCCAAGCGACCGCGGGGAGTGTCAAAGACGGTCGGAGAGGCGCGTGATACGTCTGGTCAGCTTCGATACACCCGCATAACGACCAGTGAGTCATGCCGTACCGTGCCGAAGCATCACAACTTCAGCCGACATCTCTCCATAAAAGAGCAGCGATCCAGCAAGACGACAATGAAAACTCCATCGGACTAATGGCCCGGACAAGGCAACCTCACAACGCCGACCCGGTCCGCGTAGCTACGACAGCGCACAATCCCAGTAATGCATCCGATTATTTTCTCTCCGGAGCTGCCCAACTGTTCCCGTCCACGATAGAGCCAAGACCGCGCCGCCCCAGCCCGGAACCAATCCAGGTATCGACTCGGCACCGTCCAACGGGCCGGGAGAGGAGTGGGTCGCGCCGCGTCCGATTCGGCTCGATCGTCTATCTCATAACGGCCCTCCAGCCGCCGGACATCGCTCCCTACGCCTCGTTACGGCGCACTTGTGGCGGCGGCGGCGCGGTCGACGCGGCGGCGGCGCGGTCGACTCGGCGGCGGCGGCGGCGGCGGCGGATCAGCCGTCGAGATTGGAGCGGGCGGGGGCGGGGGCGGGGGCGGGGGCGGTGTGTCGCGGCACCGTCGCCGCTGAAGTATGGTCGGCTCAGCGAGCCAATGCGGCGCGCTGGACGGCCCGCCAGCGTGTCACAAACACACCGGAGCCGGGCTGACGGCCGAAAGACCCCATCAGTACGCCTCGGTTACCGCCGAGCCGGCGCTCCGTGTAGTGACAATCGCCACTCACAAGGGAAATTTACTGACGGCGTTCACATAAAATACACCGGGCAACTGTGTAACTTCCCATTCATGATGAATGAGACGCCTGTAAATCAGACGGCTGCAGCTGCCATTGGTGTATGTGCTGATACTATGCAGCGGAGGGAGTGCATTAACTAACAGGATTATACATAACTTTCCAATTTAACCATCAAAATGCAAATAATCAGAAGGCAAAAGTTAATCGTGCATGTTGCATCATCACAATCATGCCCAAATAGACAGCCAGCCAGGGGCGGCGCCGCGGCGCCACGGATGTTTGCCAGGGGTGGCAAAATTGACTGATTGGGTACGCATTAGAGGTGGCAAAACGTGGACCCAGGAACCAGTCTCGTGACCCAGTTCTGGACCCCAGTTGGTCCCAGACTGGGTACCGCCAAATGATTACCCGGTACAGACTGGGATCCAACTTATGTTTCATGCTGGTTTACGAAAGTAGGACACTGATACGCATTGTTCTTTGTTGCTGCTGGCCCAAATTCTGCTGAACTGCATGAATTTTGGCAACTACAAGAGTTGTTTTAATTGCACTAACCGTGAGAGTGCGAGATTTGTCAATATTAGTTGGAGACAACATTTTGCTGGCTGGTCTGCATGGGTCCAAAAACTTGCCTCAGCCATCGGGGTATTCAACTGGGTCCCATTTTCCAGTCTTTTGGGACCGGGTCCGGGGTTTGGTTCCAAAAAATATTCAACTTTTGCCAACCTCTAGACAACATGTATCTTTAAACCGGAAAAAAGTGTCACGGAAATATTTGGCAAACGCTTAAAACCTCGCGCAAACGAACATAAATCCAGCACATTTATTAGTTTAATTGTATATATAATGATACGAAGTGGAGGCGCGTAAGCGCGAAGCGAGTCCTCATTACGAAAGCGAAGCGCGAAGCGCGAGCGAGTCCTCATTGAATACCGGATTTTTGTATCACATAATAAGCGGGCCGACCGGGGCCGGGCCACGGCCGGACCGCGACGCTTGGTCAGAAGCTTATATCTTTTGAACCCCGCATCCGATTGACAAGCGGTAACTTCGCCATCTTGATAGCCCCACTGCAATGACATCTATGATTTGACATGTCTTTTTTATCATGTGATGGTAAGTCACATGGCGCGTGACCACGTTGCCCGCGTCAGGGGTGTCAGAAAGTTATATCCTGCTGTATCTGAGGAAACGGCATGCAACCTATGAAGCTAAAATTTCGATGTGAGCGGCTGGAAGAACCACACCACTGAGCAAGGTTGCACAGGATTCACAACTCTGTGTCACACTGCACCGTGCGCCACGTGCACCCCTGTTCCGTCACGAAAAATTACCTACAAAAACAGCGTTTGCTAATACCTGACCCATATCGTCGGCTAACCAAAAGTCGCAAAGACACGGCGTCAAACACAGATGCGTAGAGAAAACGATCCGCCCGGCGTACTGCACTATGCTGTCGATCAAGGGACGCGTCGGTTACGTGCAAAGCTACTGGCTATACAAGCGCAAATTCATAGTTTTATGACGTCTTCACAATTTAAATCAGCGCTCAGCACCTATGGGACGTGAAAGCGATGAAACAAACACCAATCTGTAGACCAATCTCTAAAAAATGCATGCAAAAATTGAGGTTTTAATGCAGTATTTCGCTGTTAAAATCTGCCTGTAATATTTTATCCCCGATGTATATACTTCTCCTTATCATTACACCGTCGTAGCTTCAAAACCAAAGGGTGCTAGACGATAAAAATGATGCAGCTGTAAAGGCGCAATCAAATCCATTTAATATCCACCCAAAATGAATTTTTGCCTACAAACATGAAGCTTATAATTGCAAATTAAAAATAACGCTACAAAACCTATTTAGCTCAAAGTATCGATTTAGTTCGGAACCATTTGCGACGGGAAAACACCATATAACGAAAACAATTAAAAAGCATGCTTTGCTCAAAACGAACCTCCGTTGGGCGGGTGATAAATTGACGCCGGATTTATTGGACTCGCTCGTCCGTTTCGCCGTTTAAGGCTCGTCTTACTAGGTTTTGATTAACGATGCGAGGCGAGCGGGAAGCGAGTCCTCATCCTGTACAATATACCGGATCTTTTCTCACAATAAGCGCCGACCCGGCGGGCCGGCCCCGGCCGGGCCAGACCGCCGACGCTTGGTCAGAAGGCTCTATATCTTTTGAACCCGCATCCGTATTGAACAAGACGGTCTTCGCCATATGATAGCCCCATGCAAATGACATTATGATTATTACATGTTTTATTATATTGTGATGGGTCAGCACGGCGACTGCACACCGTGCCGCGTCAGGACGGTGTCAGAAAGTATTATCCTTGCTTGTAGCCTGAGAAACGGCTGGACCTATTAAGCTAAAATGTGTGAGGCTGGGACCTACCTACCACCACTGGCAATGTTGCAAGATAAAACTTCTGAGGTCACACTGCACGTGCGCACGTGGCACCCCTGTTCCGTCCACAAAAATTACTTTACAAAAACATCGTATGGCAATACCGGACCTATATCTCGGGCAACCCAAAAGCTCGCCCAAAGACCGGTCAAACCGACAGATTGCCGTAGAGAAACGATCCGCCGGCGTATGCACTATGTGGTCGCATTCAGCGGCGCGTTGGTACGTGCAAAGTTACTGGCTACTACAAGCGGCAAATGATAGTTTTATGACGTTCTTCACAAATTTAACATCAGTGACTTCAGCACCTATGGGACGTGAAGCCGATAAAAACAAACACCAATGTTTAGACCAATGTTTTAAACAACGGTTTTCTTCGTAAAAAAAAAAAAAAAAATCCATTCCAAAAATTTTAGTTTGCAGCAGCATCACTGTAAAATTCGTCTGAATATTTTTATTTGACGATTTTATAAATATCTTTCTCAATAATTACCCACCGCCCGTAGCTCAAACCAAAGGGAAAGGGTGCCTAGCGATAAAAATGACGCGGTGTGAAAGCGCAATCAAACTCCATCTAATACCCACCCAAAAATGAATTTGCCTAAACAAACATGAAGCTTATAATGCAAATCTTAAAATAACGCCTCTCCAAAAAACCTATTAGTTATAAAGTATCGATTTTAGCGGATCATTTGCGGACGCAATAACAAACACACGAAAATTAATTCCAAATGTATGCTTTGCACAAGACGATCCTCCGTTAGACGGGTGATAAATACGCAATTTTATTCGGGACTCGCTCGATTCCTTCGCCGTTAAGGGTCCTACTGGCTGAATACCGGATTTTTCTACATATAAGCGCCGACCAACCAGGCCGGCCAGACCGCGACGGCTGGTCAAGAAGCTTATATTCTTTTGAAGTCCCGCATTTCGATTGACAAGCGGTCTTCGCCATCTGATAGACCCATGCAAATGAACATATGATTATTTGACATGTTTTTATCACGTGAGTGGTCAGGCATGGCGCGTGATACGTGCCGCTCACGGGGTGTCAGAAATATATATCCCTGCTATAGCTGAGAAAACCACTGGTACCAAATTTAAGCTGAAGATTTGGCGTGTGGTTTGAGACCACACCTTGCAAAAGTTTGCACAGGTAAAACTCTGGTTCACTGTTGCACGTGCGCACGTGTGCCCTCTTCACGTTCACAAAATTACCTCACAAAACATCGTTGCAATACCGGACTACTATCTCGGCCAACCAAAAAGTCCCAATGACACGTGGTCGAAACCACAGAATGTGTAGAGAAAACGACTTCTGGACAAAGCGTTAGTGCACTATGTGTAGATCAGCGCGTTGCGTTTGTTACGTTGCAAATTACTGGGGTATACAGAGCGCAAATTCATGGTTTACGACATCTTCACAATTTTAATCAGTTCTCAGCACCTATGGGACGTTTTGAACGCGATGAAACAAACACCAAAGTGTAGCCCAATGTACCGTCTCTAACAATGCATGCCATAATATTTAGGTTTAAATATAGTACTTCCGCTGTCAATAAATCCGCCTTTGTAATATTTACATTGCGAATTTATAAATTATTTCCTTCACCTTACACCGCCGACTGCCACCCAAAATGTATTTTTTGCCTTGAAAACCATTGAAGCTTATAATTGCCAAAACTAAAAATAACGCTGCAAAACCCTATTTAGGTTCAAAAGGATCGATTTTACGTTCGGGATCTATTACGAGGCAAGCCAACACATAGCGAAAATAATTCAAAAAAGCATGCTTTGCACAAACAAACCTCCGTTTAGTGCGGGTGGATAAATGACGCGGATTTATTCTGGCTGGCTTCGTCCTCGCCGTAACCAAGAAATAGCTTCACCTTCAACATGGGTTTTTAACTGAGATAGCAGTTTTGTAGCCCGTGTTGAAAAAACCGTACCATTGCAAGTTTTCTGGCTGAAAAGGGCTCTCCAGCCGAATATATTTAACTTTTTGCTTAAAATATATTCTATTTTTTTTAATTAAACAACTCCCAAGGTGATAACTATTTCCTTTAAGGCGTCCTTACGGTAGGTACCTAGTTTTAGAAAGTTTTCATATTTTAGCACATTTGTATTTATCATATACCAGACCCAATGATAGGATCTTTTTGAAAGCTTATTCAATTCTTTTAGCACCATCTATCATTGTGAGATAACCGAAACCCATAAAATTATAGTTATATAGTCTTCTACGAGTCTTCTACCTTTGCTAAATTATAGCAGAGTTATTAAGCGCGTGATTTAATGAAGATCTTATACAAATCGAACGTCGCTGAATACACATTTTTGGCAAGGCCATATATAGGAGGTAGAGTCATCGGTGATTTGACAGTGGTCATGGACGTCAAAGCAAACGTCATCGATATCCATCGGCCTCCATCCGCCATGCAGTTAATGCTTAAATTCGGCGAAAAATCAAATGTCCTGTAACTCGAAAAGCATAAAGGTTGCGATAAAATGCAAAGAGGAGCACTTAAAAAGCTCAAATTGCAGGCAATCGAAATTTGATTCAGATAATTTTAGGCTCAGGTCAATATTGAGGACACTAGAGGTCACCAAGTCATAGTGTTGTGGAATTCGGGCTCCAGACCATACTAACGGGCATGGATGAGAAAATCTTTATTATTTTAGTATTTTCCGTCATCCATATACGCGCCGTGCCGGTCGTAAACTTTGCCACTTTTGAATTTTACTTAAGCCACATGAAATGGGTGCAAGTCGACGCAACCTGACGAGGCGAACACGATAACTGCGAAAAACTGTTAACCGACCGCAAACGGCATCCGCTAGAATTGACTACTGGGGGTGACGTCATAATTTTTGATGAACACGTTACGGAGATCGCGACGAGACCCCCCCCCCTGATTTTTGGCGAGGACATGCTGGTCGCGGGGTCTTACATCAAGCTACAGCCCTACACAGGTTACTAGGTGCTTTGTGCACAATATTGCATTAGTATGAAAAGGTTGAAGGTGTTTGCGTGCCTTGGAGCGTTCTCAGCTGTATTCACGGTCCGGCGCCGACACACGCTGCTCAGTGAATGCCAGGCGCAGCAGACCCCGCTCATATAGGTATGAGCAGTGGCGTAGGCGCTTTTCTTTTCGGATCACTGCAGCAGCGTCAGTTGGGATAATTGCAGCGGCGTCAAAGGATTCAATTAATATCGTCCCGGATGCCCCATTCACGGGTAAATGTCGGGGAGGTAAATCTTACCATTCTGTCCGTCCTGTGACGCAGCTTTTTTCACATGACCGACCTGTTCATCCCTGTGACGCACAGCTTTTTACATTGTGACTGACTCGAATACATGTGTAATAAACCCGTCACCAGTCCAGACCAGCAAGAGCAGAAACGCTGACTTATAGCAAGTAAGGTATAACGCATTTTAATCAGGGTAAGAGCGACGCACTAATATTTTAAACAAGACATTTATTATGTATATGTGATTTGTTCCCATGAAGGACGTTGAAATATATTTAGTTTAAATTGAATTAATTTATCATTTAACAAATCTCCATCCGTTCAGCACCTTATTCGTTGACAGCGGCCTTCTTGAAGGCCTTGGTCCCCCCTTGATGGATTATAAGTACGCCAGCCGCTCATATCTATATAATAAACGCAACGGATTGACGAGCCTATACGGTTTGTAAAGAACATCCATAATATTAATACTTATATATTTATATATAATATTATATAATAATATATATATATTTATATTATATATATATACTATTTATATAATATATATATATATATATATATAATATATATACCTAGGCGAAATTCTATATGATAAACCTGGTGGCTTAATATTGATCGTCCTAAGAAAATTTAACCGGTATGCTTTCGATAGAGCTTATCTCGAGTTAGCTTTGTCTCGAGTTATCTAACATCTTTTTTTTGCTCAATCGCACAGTCGTGTGGTTTTTAGATCTTAGGGGGGGGGGGGCGGCTATCTGTCCCCCTCACCGGCAGTATGTGGTTGGCAGCGGCGCGAGACCCCACTGTTCAATGGTTAACATTGGATTATACCTTTATTTCTATTAATTAAAATATTATTGCGCCTGCCCTGCCCTTCCCGCCCTCCGCCATGTTGGTGCCCTGCCTCTGTCCTGACCCTGCTCCACCATCTGCCCTACTGTTTCTACATCTGTCTTGCCCTGCCCCACCCTCTGCCTTGCAAGCCCGCCTCGTCTTGCTCGCCTAATGTCCTTTGCCCTGCGCTGCCCTGTCCTCGCCAAATATCCTGACCTGCCCTGCTCTGGTTTTCTGCCCTTCTTTCTTAAATGCCTGCCCTCTGCCCGCCCTCTGTCCCGTCCTGCCCTGTCCGCTTCCTGTCCATGTCCGCGCCCTGCTCTGCCCTTGCTGCCACCCGCACTGTTCCTGCCCCGCTCCAGTGGCGCCGGGCACAGCTTTTGCAATGGCCCGCTCTCCGTTAGATCGGTCCAATTTTATAATAGCCCGATCAGGGTGAAAAGTCTTGGTCAAATTGGGGGAATATTATGGTTCATGATGATATAATAGTTTGGATAGCAATATAGAAGGTGGCCTAAATTTTAGGGGTGGCAATGCCACCCCTGTGTCACGGCAGGGGTGGCAGTCTGCCATCCCTGCCCCTATGGTGGCGCCGCCACTGCAGCCAGCGGATAAATAATCAAATATTTGATTCCAACTAAGTTATCTAATTAAAACGTTCCGACGACACCCAGTGAATACGTATTGAGTTTGGACTTAGCCGAGTCAGAACTGTCGAATCTTCGACGGCTGACGTAAGACCCAGATTGAGCGGGCCGCTTTTTGTGCCGGACCCAGCTTCTGTTGCTGTGGCACTCTACAGCCGACCTTTCAGAGGGTATTTAACACGGCGCAGGTGGTCGGCTGTCCGCCATTTGGACGGTCGCTGCCCGCTGAGCCGATGGCCAGGCCTGGCCCGTGGCAACGGCACCGGAAGTGCTCGGTTCCGGTCTGTGGGCTGAAGAGTAAAGTACGTCGATGTCCGTTAAACTTTGGTGCAAATAGAATTCGTCAGTATATTATTTCAGGATATGTCTATTTCCGTTAACTTTAGATGCATAGTGTCCCACGCTGCAAATTTTAATGACGTACCCCTAAGTGTCAATTTTAAAGGCTATTTCAGTCGGCATTTCAGCTCGTTTCACTGTGTAATGCAATCACCCATAAATTCAGCCCTGGTTAGCGGCTGGAGACACCGGCTATCGCTTACAGTGAGCGTCCTCTGGGACCTCTGAAGGTGCGCGGTTCAGCACCAACCAAACCGGACCAAACCGGACCAAACCGGACCAAACCGGACCAAACCGGACCAGACCAGACCAGACCAGACCAGACCAGACCAGACCAGACCAGACCGGACAAGACCAGACCAGCGCGGCGGTCAGCGGGGCAGCGGGTCCGCGATTGAGTTCAATGCCGCACCACAGGCCGCCAGCCGCCGGCCATCGTTCAGTGATTGATGGCCGCCCAGGGGTCAATCCTCGCCTCCAGCAACGCGGGGCAAAGGTCACCGCAGCGGGGCACTGCGGTGACCCCCACTCATCTCCGCTCAACAATACACGACCCGTCACATTTCCCGCAGGTCAGCGTCATATGTCCACAGGTCAGCATCACACCTACACAGGTCAGCGGCACATGTCCACAGGTCAGCGCCACATCTCCAAAGATCAGCATTCTGTCCCACAGCATCAGACGGAAGAGCCCCATCCGGTCGGTCTCCGGCTAAGCCGAACAGCGTGGCAATCCAATCATCGCCACGACCGCACCGGCAAACTAATCGGCAACAGACAGTCAATGTTCTGATTCAGTTTGTACGGCAGTCCGTCATCGGATCCGAAATGGCATCAGGCGAGGAAGTTCGTTCAACGGCGCGGCAGTCTCCGCAAAGGGCTCCCGTCTTCAAGCAAATGGCGTGGGCGCGTGGTCGGCGGGTCATTTCTCACCGCCGCACCGACCGACACGTCAGTCCGACCGTCCACCCCGGGCGGTGGGGGAGTGAGGTGGGTCAGGGCTGGCCAGAGATGTGCCATGCTGTACCGGTCAGTCAGTCCGTCCGTCCACCCCGGGCAGTGGGGGAGTGAGGTGGGTCAGGGCTGGTCAGAGATGTCCGCGCTGTCCACAGGAGACTCCCTGCCGTCCGCCGGGGGAGGCCGCATTAGTGGAGCGGCAGGCACAGTGAGGCGCCGACACCGACTGCCCAGTTACTAGCGGCCGACACCGACTGCCCAGTTACTAGCGGCCGACACCGACTGCCCAGTTACTAAGCGCCGGACACCGACTGCCCCAGTTACTAGGCGGCCGACAACCGACTGCCCAGTTACTAGCGGCCGACACTGACTGCCAGTTACTAGCGGCCGACAATCCGACTGCCCCAGTTACTAGCGGCCGACACCGGACTGCCCATTTTTACAGCGGGCCGACACCGACTGCCCAGTTAACTAGCGGCCGAACACCGACTGCCCAGTTTACTAGCGGCCGACACCGACTTGCCCAGTTATATAGCGGCCTGACACCCGACTGCCGCAGTTTACTAGCGGCCGACAGAGACCGACTGCTCCAGTTACTAGCGGCCCGACCACTGACTGCCCCAGTTACTAGCGGGACACTGCTGCCCAGTTTATCTAGCGCGGCCGACAAACCGACTGCCCAGTTACTAGCGGCCGACACCGACTGCCCAGTTACTAGCGGCCGACACCGACTGCCCAGTTACTAGCAGCCGACGAGCAGCCGGCTCTGCACCGGTCACTGAACAGAGGCCTGGTCTTAGCTGGCACCGGTCAACTGCACTGGATAGACACGACTGTTGGTCCCTGCCTCCCACTGACAGGTCAGGAAGACGAGGCTACGCTTGGCTAGACCAGAGCAGAACGGTCAGGTCAGCACAGGACCGAACAGGCGTCCACTTGTCCGGCCAAGGACAGAACAGGCCATGACAGTCCGACTGATCTGGGAGTGACTTACCGAGAATTTCGTTGAACTCGGGGTCGGGTTGACCCTCCTCCACCATGGGCAGATCGTAGCCGAGTGCCCGCAGGCACGACTTGAACTCCTTGTGGTTGAGCCGGCCGGCCTTGTCCTTGTCGAAATGCCTGAGAAGAGCAGGGCGGACGCCGTGTCATTCCGCCGTGCTGCGAGTCACCGGCAGTGGGGACTAAGGAGTCAACAGCGGGCGTGTGCGTGTGTGTGACAGGAGACCATTAGCTTCATCCTACCAAGCTGCAGACGTGATTGAAAGTTGAGTGCACTCCGCTCAGCCAGCCGCTTAGCCGTGTTTGAAAAGCACTCGACTCCTTACAATACTTCACACGATGCAAATGCAGGGCACGTTCATGTTGGCTTGCCCAGCTGTCATAGCTAGGTTGGTGACTAAGCCGTCAGCTTCAGTAGCCAGCTGGGTTTCATGGAAAAGTCGTGCAGTTTCGCAGAGTCGTGAACGGGATGAGTTGCAGTTGGCGGCGGTGGCCGCAAACAGGTCAGACGAAATGAGGAGCTGGCCAGGCCGTGTCCCAACTTTTGAGCACATAAAACTTTCTCCACTAAATTCCGCCGGCGAACTGGAATACTTCGATACGATCTGAAGGTAGGAGTCAAAGTTCACGCAAAAGAGTCTGCTTGGCGAAAGCTCTGATCACATAAATCCATCAACTCATAAGTCAGGAATGCTTCTATGAAAACACTGTCTGCATTTATTCTGTGGGAATGTTAATTGTCAGTGTTGTTATTGATGACTCAACATAATTAGAAATGGGGTCCTTGGATGCGCCACTCCAATTGCTCCAGTCGTCAGGATGAATCGTAATGCGACGGAGCCAATGTTTTGTAACGTTCATAATGTTGTTAACAGGCGCTATATTTCACTGAAGCTTAACACGCGAGTGTTACCATAGAGGTCATATATAACAGATCATATATATATTATATGATCTCTATGAGTGTTACTAGTTGGCACTGTGAAATATGAAATATTTATAATTTCACAGTAATTATGAATTATACCTCAGGAAAAAAATGGTGGAAGGACGCTGGACGAATAACTGCAATACATCATTAAGCTACAATACAGCCAACTTCTAAGACACATTACCCTATTTTTGAACTCGCAATTAGCCACATTGGAGTTTGTTTCCAACTAACGTAAACGTTTATTTATAATTGGGCTGATGCACTAAATAAAAGGACGAACGAAATTTGCCGAAATTTTCAGTTATTCCATTCAGACATGTGTCCTATGGGATAAACAAGTCAGGAGAATAACAAGGAACGATAACATTGAGGTCTCCACCAAATGATGATGGTCCTAATGATGCAGGGTCTGCCTGCAAAAGCCCTCTAATAGCAATAATAAATGGTCTTATTGTTCTGATCTAATAAATGGTCTTATTGTTCCGAGTTATATAAAAGCAAGGACTACCCTGAAATCAACAGTGAAACGAGGGATTTTAAATTGATCGTTTTAACGATGAATCAAATGTCAATCTAGTCTTCTTTGCAGGTGAAACAACAGCAATTTCGCTATTGTCGAATGAAATCAATGCCATCAATTTAGCAGCCCCATGATGATTATTTATGTATTTTCTTTCATCGTTAACAAAGCCACACTCCACCGACAGGCGAAGTAAAACAGATGAAAAGCATGAAACAAAACATATATCACAGCCTAAAGTAGTTATACAAGTAGAAGATGAATGCCATGATGAACGAAGGGACGATGACTATAGGGTTAAAACGTGCTTGATCACTTGAGCTCTAAAAATGTCAAAACTGTCATAAAATATGTATTGTTTGTTTATTGGTGTTTAAGGGCGCGCCGACACATTTGGGTCAATTTGCGCCCATATACAAATGTCTGCGTTAAAATGGCTGGTCAAAGCTTTAATGACTTAAGTGATCCAGCAGAACATCACAGATTCGACCGTTTGGACTGAAGCTCGGGGCACGGCGAGCGGGGTGGGGTGAATGTGCGGGACGATCGAGGCGTGCCTCCTCGATGTGCAGGCGGAAAAAGCTGGAGCAGAACCCGAGAGTCCACTCTCCCCCGCAGAATGTTTATCAGAATAAAAAAGTGCTACACTCTTAAGGTGTGCACAAGATGGAATTTTGAAATGGAGCAGAAAGCTACCATAAGAAAGATAATTTGTTTGTTTGGAGGAAGTGAGCGCTAGCAGTCAAACGAGAGGAGCTTGTGCTGCACTCGATCGACCCGCACTGTGTGGGAGTTGGCCGCCCCCGCCCAGACCACGGGCCGCCCCCGCCCAGACCACGCTGCAATATTCTCAAATCGATCGCACATTCGCGAAGGACGCGACCGTACCGCGCATTGATTGAATTTCGAGTTGCTGGTACCAACTTGGAAAGAACGGATAACGAGTCCGGGTGTTCGGTTGGCCTTGCTGACAATATCACACACATGCTTACTCTACCAAGATCAATCGATTTCATTGACTGGATTGCTCCTTGGAATGAAACAGATATCATTAATATAATTACTATACTGGGCGAGACTGCAAACATCACTTAAATACTTACTCCTTGGAATGAAACAGATATCATTAATATAATTACTATACTGGGAGTGGGCGAGACTGCAAACATCACTTAAATACTTACTCCTTGGAATGAAACAGATATCATTGATATAATTACTCTACCGGGCGAGACTGCAAACATCACTTAAACAGCTCTGCCACGAGAACCGACACAAATAACCTATCCGCCAGTAAACCGGTGTCCTAACTTAGAAAACCGTGTTACGGTCAACCCTAGTAGCACATAACGTTGTCACAACGTCATGACAACGTTGACAACGTTCATACGACGTAATTACGTCGTGAAAACGTTGTCACGACGTCGTGAAAGTAATGTGTGCTACTAGGGAATAAAACATACGAGTGGCAACTGCAGAGGGAAAACAATTACGTGTCAAACTCTTTATATCTTTGTTATGACTTCCAATGTCGGTGTCGGGTCGTGTCGGTGTCGGTGTGGTGTCCGGTGTCGGTGTCGGTGTGGTGTCGGGTGCCGGTGCCGGTGCCGGTGCCGGTTGCCGGTGCCGGTGCCGGTGGCCGGTGCCGGTGCCGGTGCCGGTGCCGGTGCCGGTGCCGGGTGCCGGTGCCGGTGCCGGTGCCGGTGCCGGTGCCGGTGCCGGTGCCGGTGCCGGTGTCGGTGCGTCAGCGCCCCGAGGACTTACTTGAACATCATGGAGAATTCCTTGAGGGCGTCCTCTGCCACGCCCGACTGGTTGCGGGCCTGGATCTGCTGCTCCAGGTTGTGTTGCATCCTCATGCCGAGCTGGTCCAGCTGATCCCACTGCTGTGCCAGACCCACCGTGCTGTGGAGACGACCACAGACACAGCACGTCAGACACCGCTCCACATCACTTCAACTGTAATATCGCTCACCGGGGGCCGTCACATGGATACAATAATTACAACGATGGAAATACTCAACAGAAAACGATTGTCAGCATGACTTCAACTCCGCGGCAATAGTTTCGCGAAGCATGCTTATTACAATAATGTGAAATAGCAATGGCAAGGTGTAAGTATCATTTTAGAGCACGTCGTCATCGACACAAGGACACGATTATTACAGAAATGCAGAAAAGGAGAAACAAAATGTCAGTATCCTTTTTAGAAAACTTCTCCAATCGGCAAGACAGATGATCACTCGAGTCAATCAAACTGAGCACGACCGCAATCCAATCACCGATACATCAAATAGGAGCAGTGAGGTCCAGGCATCAACAACAACCCTATTCGATCATCTGTTGTTGACGACTAAAGCTTAGGTTACACGGTCGATTTTGCAATGCAATGGTCGATTTTGCAATGTTTGCAATGGACAAAGTATGGGATTAAGTTGTAGAGCTCCGACTTTGACTAGCTTCTGCAGATTAACGTCATACATCGAAGTTCAGGTAGCGGCGCCCGGGAAACAGCAGCAATCGATCCAGCAGATCACTTTATCGCTCATTTTCTAATTAATAAACTCTGAAAGCAGGGAGAACTATCCTGCGCGCAATATTACCACCTCTACCTCTAATAACAACGAAGAAGAGCGCAGGTGTTCCACTATTTCGCGTCAATAGTTTCACGGAGGAGACTCATTCATGTAATCAATCTCCGTACCATGACCTCCATGCGCGAAACACTATTATCTGACAAAAAAGAAAGAAAATAAAGCAAATGTATACAAATAGCTTAGTCTGCAGCGCACAAAACGGCTCCCTCTCTGTCCCGGGAGGCCTGCAGACAGCGCTGCTACTGGCGTGGTCTGGCGTGGTCTGGCGTGGTCTGGCGTGGTCTGGCGTGGTCTGGCGTGGTCTGGGTGCGGTCTGGTGGGCGGTTCTGGTGGCGGTTCTGGTGCGGTCTGGTGCGGTCTGGTGCGGTCTGTTGCGGTCTGGTGCGGTCTGGTGCGGTCTGGTGCGGTCTGGTGTGGCCTGGTGTGGCATGTGTGGTCTGGTTGGCCTGGTGTGGGCTGTGGTGGTCTGGTGTGGTCCTGGTGTGCCTGGTGTGGTCTGGTGTGGTTCTGGTGTGGTCTGGTGTGGTCTGGTGTGGTCTGGTGTGGTCTGGTGTGGTCTGGTGTGGCCTGGTGTGGCCTGGTGTGGCCTAGTGTGGCCTGGTGTGGCCTGGTCTGGTGTGGCCCAGGGCGCTGGTCCGGGGCGCTGGACCGGGGTGGAGAGGGAGGGAGGCATCAGAAGCCCTACAGCCCATCAGCTCTGTGGCTGCTGAACAGAACCGCAGCTTCAGCCGGAGCCGCAGGCGTTAATGGGTCACTAATGAGTCGGCGGTCAGCTCCATTGGACGGCCTGATGAGTTCCGCAGACTAATCAGCGGCAGACGGGCAGACGGGCAGACGGGCAGACGGGCAGACGGGCATCCGCAGCACACCTGACACCGAGCGGAGCGGAGTGACGTCACGGAGCGGAGTGACGGGCACAGCGACGCTGACGGGGGCAGCACGGGAAGGTCCGACAGCCGCCGCCGACACCCCCGGCAGTAGGAGCTGGCAGCAGAGGTCGTTAGTGCTGGCCGCCAAGCTCGTTTCTGTCGCTCTGCGGCCGATCCTAGCAGCGGCCCCAGGGGCGCCATCGAACGTCGGCCGCTCGGCGCACGATTCACCAGAGACGGAGGACCGGCCGACACACACGCGACGCTACCGTGCGTCGTTCAAACAATTCCTGAGAGTTTGTAGGAAATTGCGTGTCTCGCTCGAATGCCACACCCGATAAAAATATCACAGAAATAATATCCCGCTATAGAAGCTTTGAAGAGCACAGCGTTTGTCACTTTCAGCTTCGAAATAAATATAAAAATAGAAGGCCTACATGCATACCACCCATTTCGCAGTATTTTCAGAGAAATCACGGTGGATTCCTGGCGCTTTTGTCGCATTCCACGCGACAAAGGTCGCAGCATTACAGTTGTCTGGCCGTCTACGGGGCGACCAAATGACGCGGCGCTGCGCTGCTCCACCGCCAGCCTCGCTGCGCTGCTCCACAGCCAGCCTCGCAGGGCTGCTCCACCGCCAGCCTCGCGGGGCTGCGCTGCTCCACAGCCAGCCTCGCGGGGCTGCTCCACACCAGCCTCGTAGGGCTGGTCCACAGCCAGCCCTCGCGGGGCTGCGCGCTCCACAGCCGCCTCGCGGCGCTGCCGCTGCTCCCACCGCCAGCTCTCGCGGGGCGCGCTGCTTCACAGCCAGCTCGCGGGGCTGCTCCACAGCCAGCCCTCGCAGGGTGCTCCAACAGCCAGCCTCGCGGGACTGCCTCCACGCCAGCCTCGCGGCGCTGGCCTCCGATCCAGCCTCGCGGCGCTGCGCCACAGCCAAGCCTCTCTGTATGTGTGTCCCCGCCAGCTCCTGCGGGCTGCGCTGCCTCCACAGCCAGCCTCGCACGGCTGCTCCACTCGCCATGCCTCGCGGCGCTGCTTGCCACAGGCCACCTCACAAGGGCTTGCTCCACCGCCAGCCTCGCGGCGGCTGCTCCACAGCCAGCCTCGCAGGGCTGCTCCACAGCCAGCCTCGCAGGGCTGCTCCCACCGCCAGCCTCGCGGGGCGCGCTGCTCCACAGCCAGCCTGCGGGGCTGCTCCACCGCACGAAGCTGCGATGATCTGCCCCCCAGAATCGAGGTAAGATAGACCGCGGCGCTGCTCAAAGCTCAGCCTCGCAGGGCTGCTCCACCGCAGCCCTCGCCGGGCTGCTCCCACCGCCAGCCTCGCGGCGTGCATCCACAAGCCAGCCTCGCAGGGCTGCTCACCGCCAGCTCGCGGGGCTGCGCTGCTCCCAAGCCAGCCTCGGCGGGGCTGCTCCACCGCCAGCCTCGGGGGGGGGGGGCGGCGCTGCTCCACAGCCCAGCCCTCGCGGGGCTGCTCCACAGCCAGCCTCGCGGCGCTGCGCTGCTCCATTCAAGCAGCTCTTGCGGCGCTGCGCTGCTCCACCGCCAGCCTCGCGGGGCCTGCGCTGCTCCACAGCCCAGCCCTCGCAGGGCTGCTCCCACAGCCAGCGCTCGCAGGCTGCTCCACCAGGCAGCCTCGCGGGGCTGCGTCTGCTCCACAGCCAGCCTCGTGGGTTGCTCACCGCCAGCCTCGCGGGGCTACGCTGCTCCACCGCCAGCTCGCGGCGTGCTCCACAGCCAGCCCTCGCGGGCTGCTTCCCTAAGCCATGCCTCCGCGGGCTGCTCCACAGCCAGCATCGCGGGGCTGCGCTGCTCCAAGCCAAGCCCTCGTGGGGCTGCTCCATCCGCCAGCCTCGCGGGCGCCTGCGCTGCTCCACAGGCCAGTCTCGCAGGGCCTGTCCACAGCCAGCCCTCGCGGGGCTGTTCTCGCAATCCGCCAGCCCTCGCGCGCTTGCTCCACCGCCAGCCTCGCGGGGCTGCTCCACAGCCAGCCTCGCGGGGCTGCTACAACCGCCAGCCCTCGCGGGCTGCTCTCATCCGCCAGCCTCGCGGGGCTGCGCTGCTCCACGCCAGCCTTCAGCGGCGCTGCTGCTGCTCTTCCACAGCCAGCTCTCGCGGCGCTGCGGCTGCTCCACCGCCAGCCTCGCGGGCTGCGCTGCTCCCATGCCAGCCTCGCGGCGCTGCTCCAACCGCTCAGCCTTGCAGGGCTGCTCCAACGGCCAGCCTTCGGCAGGGCTTGCTCCACAGCCAGCCTCGCAGGCTGCTCCACAGCCAGCCTCGCGGGGCTCCTCCACCGCCAGCCTTGCAGGGCTGCTCCACCGCCAGCCTCGCTGCGCTGCGCTGCTCCACAGAGACCCAGCCAGCGGCACACAGGACAGCGGACACCTGGCGTCGGAAACCAAACCTCCGTTTACGACTGCTGCGACCAGCTCTGAAAGCAAACTGCGGCGGGCCTGCGGGCAGCGGCGGCGGGCAATAAAACGCCAGCCCGGTGCTCTCAAACGTCGGCCGCTGCTTTGAACGCAGCCATCCCAGACAGGCGGCTGACAGAGGGCTCGGCGCACCGCTCGGCGGTCAACACAGCGATGGACGCCGCCGGACACACAACCAACAAGATTATATACTAGAATTTAGAGCATAGTGGAATTTGGATATACCCTTTCTCAAGTCTCATAGCCTCTGCCTCATCCTTCTTAGTCATAAGCCATGCTTAGTCGGTGAGAAATAGAACTTCATCAAGCGATAAACAGAATAGACTAAACTCAATACCATGACCACTTCAAACCGTATATCTAGCCGCTCTGTCCGACGAGCAATGCCATCTGAACTAATTTCCAATTACAAACGGGAAATAGCGCGAGCTGACGAATGGTTTCACTGGAAACTCAATTCCAATTCCACCCCGGGAATAATCGCGCGAGTCATTCACAATTCGTGCGAAATAAGACTGCCGCGCAATAATTAAGCAGCTTCGGGGCCCGGAGACCCCAGTGACTGCCGATTGGTAGAGCAGTCCGAACGGCAGAGGACAGCGGGCGATAGACGTCCAACGGCAGACAGCAGGCGATAGACGTCCAACGGCGGACAGCAGGCGATAGACGTCCAACGGCGGACAGCAGGCGATAGACGTCCAACGGCAGACAGCGGGCGATAGACGTCCAACGGCGGACAACGGGCGATAGACGTCCAACGGTGGACAGTGGGAGATAGACGTCCAACGGCGGACAGCAGGCGATAGACGTCCAACGGCAGACAGCGGGCGATAGACGTCCAACGGCGGACAGCGGGCGATAGACGTCCAACGGCGGACAGTGGACGATAGACGTCCAACTGCGGACAGGCGGCCGATTCAGACGTCCAACGGCGGGACAGCAGTCGATAGACGGCCAACGGTGAGACAGGCAGGTCGGATAGACGTCCAACGGCAGTGACAGCTGGTGATAGACGTCAAGGCAGAGGACAGCGGGCGATAAGGACGTCCAACGGCCGGACAGCAGGCGCAATAGACGTCCAACGGCGGACAAGCAGCGATAGACGTCAACGGCAGACAGCAGGCCGATAGACGTCAACGGTGGACGCGGGCGGATAGACTACAAAAACGTGGACAGCAGCGATAGACTCCAAACGGTGGACGGCGGGCGATAGACTCCAACGGCGGACAGGCGGGCGATTAGGACGTATCCAACGGCGGACAGCGGGCGATAGACTCCAACGGCGGACAGCGTGCGATAGACGTCCAACGGCCGGACAGCGGGCGATAGACGTCCAACGGCGGATCAGCGGGGCGATTAACTCCAACGGCGCCGACAGCAGGCGATAGGACGTCCAACGGCAGAGGCACAGCAGGCGATAGACGTCCAAGCGGCGGACAGCGGGCGATAGACTACCAACGGCGGGACACGGGCGATAGGACGCCAACGACGGGACAGGGCGGGCGCATAGACGTCCAAACGGTGACAGCGGGCGATAGACGCTCCAACGGCAGAGGACAGCGGGCGATAGAGTCCAACGGCGGACAAGGCAGGCGATAGACGTCCCAACGGCGGACAGCGGGCGATAGACGTCCAACGGCGGACAGTGGACGATAGCGTCCAACGGCGGAAGTGGACTGCAGGCGTGTGAAAGTGGTGCGCTGGATAGAGGCAGACGCCCGGTGGAGTCGATTAGCCAGGATGAGGGCGGTGCGCGGTTGGGGAGTCGAGATTAGCAGGAATGAGGGCGGTGGGCGGGTTGGGAAGTCGGTCGGATAGCAGGATGATGCGGCGCCTGCGGTGGGGCGGTGGAAGTCGGATTAGCAGATGAGGGCGGGGGCGTGAGCGGATAGCCAGCGATGAGGGCGGTGGGCGGTGGAAGTCGGATAGCAGAATGAGGGCGGTGGGCGGTGGGAGTCGGATAGCAGGATGAGGGCGGTGGACGGTGGGAGTCGGATAGCAGGATGAGGGCGGTGGGCGGTGGGAGTCGGATAGCAGGCGGTGGCGGTGAGCGGCAGTAAGCGGAATAGCAGGTCGGTGGACGGTGTAAGTCAAGCGTCAGACCGCGGGCTGTTGGGTCAGACGTCAGACATCCGGCGTCAGGCGGTGGGCGGTGGTCGGGAGGCAGGACAAAACAGCGCAGTCTGTCGGTAGGCTGTGTGCCGGGTTTCATTAGCCGAGCCGAGGCACGCACGCCAGTAGGCCGCCGGGCTAACTAACGAGCCCGGCTGATTACTGCTGCCCGCGGCCGCCGGTGACACCTGATCCAGCGCCCATAGCGACCGCGCCACCGACTGATCGGAGATCGACAGACCGGCCGACCAGCAGCCAAGATCAGCAGACCGGCAGACCAGCAGCCGAGACCGGCCGACCAGCAGCCGAGATCGGCAGACCAGCGGACCAGCAGCCGAGACCGGCAGACCAGCAGCCGAGACCGGCGGACCAGCAGCCGAGACCGGCAGACCAGCAGCCGAGACCGGCAGACCAGCAGCCGAGACCGGCAGACCAGCAGCCGAGACCGGCAGACCAGCAGCCGAGACCGGCAGACCAGCATCCGAGACCGACAGACCGGCGGACCAGCAGCCAAGATCAGCAGACCGGCAGACCAGCGGACTAGCAGCCGAGACCGGCAGACCAGGAGCCGAGATCGGCAGACCAGCAGCCGAGACCGGCAGACCAGCAGCCGAGACCGGCAGACCAGCAGCCGAGATCGGCAGACCAGCAGCCGAGATCGGCAGACCAGCAGCCGAGATCGGCGGACCAGCATCCGAGACCGGCAGACCGGCGGACCAGCAGCCGAGACCGACAGACCGGCGGACCAGCAGCCAAGATGGACAGACGGGCGGATCAGCAGACTGACGGGTAGACCGGCGGGTGGACCCGGAGGCGGGACCGAGCGACCAAGTGATGGAGGCTAACCGTGATGGGGCGGTCACCATTAGCGCGTCTCCAGTCACCAGTCTCTCGAGTCGAACGTCATCGATTTGTGACGGATCGTGGCGCATCCAAGTCAGTACTTGCCCAAATACTTGTTGAAGATGCGGGAAAATACAACGCTTTGAGAACCACCCCAGTGCTAGCTCTAAGTTTTCGTCACCATTAGTAAAACAATTGAATTATATAATTTCGCTAAGAACGTTGCTAAGAATAACGTTTTATAGACTATTTAAGAATCAAAATCACGATAAACATTCCTCACAAAGTTCATTTTTGCAATCACGGGAATGAGATACTGAAACAGCATGTTCTTGTCCAGCATTATCTGTTTCATTGTTTATCAAACACTTTCCCGAAGTCCTACGTCAGCTGTGCGTCATAAATATAATCATACGTCAAATCAGCCCAAATCAGCCAATCAGCGACTGGAGCTTCATAGCATTCTAGTTCCCGACATGTAGGACTTCAATGATGATTAATTAAGGGGTTTCTATGAAGATGTGAAAGCTTCTCAAGCCATTTTCGAGCATGGAGAACAGCTTGGCTATCTCAACTCAAAAACCCCTTTAACAAGGTGAACTATTTCCTTGCAAGGACCAGTCTTATTTGCTCCTCCCGGGACGCAACAGGTTATTCTGGCGCCGAGCCTCTGAAAAGAGACGACAAAGTCTAATGTGCACGGGCCGGGGCTCCGTGGCGGTGGAACACCGGCACCTATCCGCTCTCACAGCTGGGCCGCTCTCACAGCTGAGAATACACCACGGCCCGACATAATATCAGCTGGACATGGATGACTGGGCCGCTCTCACAGCTGAGAATACACCACGGCCCGACATAATATCAGCTGGACATGGGTGACTGGGCCGCTCTCACAGCTGAGAATACACCACGGCCCGACATAATATCAGCTGGACATGGATGACTTGGGCCGCTCTCCACAGCTGAGATACACCACGGCCCGACTGATCTCAGCTGGACATGGATGACTGGGCCGCTCTCACAACTGGAGAATTACACCACGGCCGACATATATAGCTGACATGGATGACTGGCCGCTCTCCAGCTGAGAAACACCACGGCCCGACCTGATCTCAGCTGGACATGGTGATGGGCCGCTCTCACAGCTTGAGAATACACCACGGCCCGACATGATCTAGATGGACATGGGATGACTGGCCGCTCTCACAGCTGGAGATACACCACGGCCGACTAATATCAGTGGCATGGGATGACTGGGCCGCTCTCACAGCGAGAATAACCACGCCCGACATAATATCAGCTGGACATGGATGGACTGGGCCGCTCTCAAGCTTGAGAACTACAACCACGGCCGGACTAATTCGCTGGCAGGGGGGTGACTGGGCCGCTCTCATCAGCTGGATACACCACGGGCCCGACTAATATCAGTGGACATGGATGACCTGGACCGTCTCACAGCTGAGAATCACACCCACGGCCCGACATGATCTCAGCTGGACATGGATGACTGAGCCGCTCCTCACAAACTGAGAATACACCACGGCCGACAATTAATATCAGCTGGACATGTTGACGACCGCTCACAGCTGAGATTATACACCACGGCCCGACATAATCATCAGCTGTACATTGGATACTGGGCCGCTCTCACAGCTGAGAATGCACCACGGCCCGACATAATCTCAGCTGGACATGGTTGACTGGGCCGCTCTCACAGCTGAGAATACACCACGGTCCCGACATAATAATCAGCTGGACATGGTTAGACGGGCCCGCTTCTCACAGCTGCAGAATACACCACGGCCCACCATAATTATCAGCTGACATGTTGACTGGGCCGCTCTCACAGCTGAGATACACCCGGCTCCGACATAATCAGCTGACATGGTGGACTGGCCGCTCTCCATAGAGAATGCACCACGGCCAGAATGATGCCCTCAGCTGGACATTGAGATTGACATAGGGCCGCTCTCACAGCATGGAAATGCACCCGGCCCGAATGATCCTCAGCTGGAATGGTTCGACTGGGCCGCTCTCATCACAGTGAGAATACACCACCGGCCCGACATATATCAGCTGGGACATGGTTGACTGGGCGCTCTCACAGCTGAGAATACACCACGGCCCGACATAATATCAGCTGGACATGGGTGACTGGGAAGCAGATCCCGCGCCCGCAGTGTATTAACAGTGGCCAGACCAGAGGCTTCGGCGGGGCGGTCTGCTCAATGGTGATATGCACAGGCAGGGCAGTGGCCGAGGCCAAGGTAATCTACGCAGAAAGACCACCTGGATCATTTTCCTACCGCACATTGAGCAAGCCACACATGCGTTGACGTGATATTAGGGGGTTTGCAGGCCAACGGATGATGAGATTGAATGTAGGCGGTCCACAGTAGCAGCGCGACGAATGAAACCCCAGCAGACGCGCTCCGACACGCATTACTCAAGCAAACTAATTCGACTCGGCATACCGACCAGAAAGACGGCATACCGGCTGCCCGACGGCGGGCTATCTTCGGAGCCACTGACCCGCACGGATCGGTCGCCGCGTCGGCATCTGAGCGATGTATCGCCATCGACCGCCGGCCCAACGGCCTGTTAAAGTGCGCCATCACCGGACAATCAGGCCGACACAATGCCAGTAATCTGTCAGGACTATCTTGTAAACGGAAGGCATCGATCTCTGTGCCGGGTGGCAGGCTGAGCCGTCCGATCCGCCTGAAAACGCCGCCGCCCGACTGCACACAGACCTCCAGCCGGGCGACCGGCGCCTCTTCTCCGCCACCGCCGACTCCACTACCGTCATTATAATCCGCCATCAACGCCACACAAAAATCGAGCCGAGTGCCCTGCACGCTCCGAAAATCAGCCGCCCTGGAATAAACGGCCGCCCTGGAATAAACGGCCGCCTAACGAGCGTCGCGCGTCGCCAGCAGTCGAGGACCGCAGGCAAACACACTGCCGCAGCAACCATTCAGCGCGGTCATGAATTTGTTATCGGGGTCATCAACAGGGCGACGGGAAGGCGGCGACCGGAGGTAGGCCCGGCGGCGCCAACAGCGGTCTGCGTCCGGACTGGATCACTCAGTGACCGGTGGTGCTGTGGTGCAGTGGTGCAGTGGTGCAGTGATGCAGTGGTGCAGTGGTGCAGTGGTGTAGTGGTGTAGTGGTGCAGTGGTGCAGTGGTGCAGTGGTGCAGTGGTGCAGTGGTGCAGTGGTGCAGTGGTGCAGTGGTCAGTGATGAGTGTGCGAGTGGTGCAGGGTTGTGCAGTTGGTGCAGTGGCCCAGTGGCGCAGGTCCAGTGTGCAGTGGTGCAGTGGTGCAGTGGTGCAGTGGTGCAGTGGTGCAGTGGTGCAGTGATATCCAGTGTCTCTCCATGATAGCCGGTGGATCCATGATTTTCTCCCAATGATTCGGCAGTCCGGCCGGAGTCCAGCCCACCATCGATTGGAGCCGCTAGAAAGCGATGATTGAGTGTGGCAGCGGCCGACGGAGCTCAACACTGACCCCGGCTCAGATCACTCCCAGCACCCCGATGACGTCACGACGCTCTGGTGACGTCAGCCGGCGGCGGGCCTCAGTGACCGTGACGTCAGAGGGGCCTGGTGACCGGGGTGACGTCACGGATCACCAGCCAGTGGTGCACAGAGCTGGAAGGCATTCACTGCGCTCCCGGTACGCCATCGCAGCATCGGCGACGCTACGCCCACATAGGGATTCACTGCTTCAATGCAAAAGTATCCAGTTTTCTAATCTAATGCTTTTGCGTGCGTCTGCCAGAGCAGTACCTAGAATGTGGCGCAGAGGAAGATGTCGGGAGAAGGTGAAGAGAATAATGTGAAGGTAGTGTCGAGATATATATATGAGTCTGGTGTAGGAGGCAATGACTTGACTGTAGTGCAGAGTGCCCTGCGTCGTACTAGCTAACCAACGACAAAATCCTGACGAGTCCGACACACAACACGCCCAGCTCCACCATCCCCGCTTATCCAGAGTCTCAGCCAGGTGCCCTATTACACAGTCACTCCGGACCGTCCGGGCCACTCCGTACCCGGACCGGGCTGCTCCGGACCCGGACCGGGCTGCTCCGGACCAAGACCGGGCAGCTCCGGACCCGGACCGAGCAGCTCCGGACCCGGACCGAGCAGCTCCGGACCCGGACCGGGCGGCTCCGGACCCGGACCGGGCAGCTCCGGACCCGGACCGGGCTGCTCCGGACCCGGCTGCTCCGGACCCGGACCGGGGGCTGCTCCGGACCCGGACCGGGCTGCTCCGGACCCGGACCGGGCTGCTCCGGACCCGGACCGGGCAGCTCCGGACTCGGATCGGGCCGCTCGGTCCGTGAGCCGGGCCGTGACGCCGGTGATTTATGCCAGGGGCCTGCTCACGGTGCCGGTAAGCTCCGACGCGCCTCCCTCGGGTGGAATGAAGCCGGGATTCCCGACCGCTCACAGACGGCCGCACTCACCGCAGCGACCCAGATACGCTGCCCGGACGGCGGCGGTTCGGAGAAGACGCCAGCAAACAGCCGGATCATCCTCCAGACAACAGAACGTGTTGGATACAGGACATCCCACACGACACCAGCAGGCAGACGGAGCCTATTGACATTGCGCCGCGACGTCGCCTGGGGCAATAGAAGCGGTCTTTGGACAGGATGTGACGGACGCTTCTCGCTGTACGTCAGCCCCGGATACGTTACCCCGACGCAGGTGATTATCGTGTAATCACATCGTCCATACAAGTGTTGAGCGCTATCTGTCGTGATGGCGCAAGGCAATGGGATACTCTGGCCGCGCAACAGGCGACTTGAGTAGCTCTATGCGGCCTTATTAGGGTACCAACTACCAACCGGACCTCCAACAGCGTGCTTCTGACTCTAAGGGTCGCACGTTATGTATAGATAACGAGCCGGCTCACCTGTGCTCCGTGTAGCGGTTGTCGAGGATCAGGTGGCCCTCGAGGATAGCGCCCAGGTCCTCGATCTTCTTGAGGTCGCTGCGGCGGGAGCGCACCTCGGCCGCCTTCTGCTTGACGGCCTCCAGCTGCTGCTCCAGCGTGCCAGAGCCCTCCATCATCGACGACCTGGTGGAAACACAGCCACACGGGGTCACACACGGGTCACACACGTGTCACACACGCGGTCACGGTATACACGCTGTGAGTCCCGGCGGCTGAACGGCCAGTCACACACGACACGGTTTACGGCATCGTGGAGGGGATACAGCACGGCATTGAGTATGTGGGATGCAGGACACTAATTGTCACGAAATGTCCAGCGCACTGGGAGACAGTGGTGGCCGAGGCACTACATGACCAACAAGAATGCGCGGTTTTTGTAGGGGGTCGCCGTCAGGACGGGGAGAGACGGTCGGACTTCGCCGTAAGCAGTGGACGGGCGTGGTTTCGTGTCAGTGGGACGCGGCCGTGACGGTTCGAATCCGGACAGTTCGGACAGCGTGTCCGAGACGTCCCGACAGGTGTCGATCACGAGACACGCAGGATCCGGCACCACGGCCGGCGAATCACGCGACCCAGTCACTAATACATCTCCACTCAGCTAAAAATGGCGTGAGCACCCACACACACAGGCCAAATTCGGAACTGAACATGACACTTCTGTCATTGTAGGTCATCATCGGACAGGACCAAGTTATAGCCGGATTAAATTTGCGTGCTTTATACTGTTCAGCATCAGACCAATTATGGACATTGAGTCTGCTTTAATACGACTCAGCCTGTGCCAATAAACGTCTTGACTAAACAAACAATTAAAAATGAAGGCTTTATCGGTATTACTTTGGAACCCTCCTCTCCTGAAGAGACGGCCGCCATGCACCAGTGAGACCCGACATTCGATCTACATCTGGATCCTGACATAGGGCCATCATCAGTATGCGACCGAGCATCGCCCCAGTCCACGGGAGCGGGCCGCCTCGATGCCTTGCACAAGAGAGACACTGTCGTGTGCCGGCCGGCCATCTCCTCCCCGATTAGAGCCGAGTCCGGCCGGCCGGGGTGTGCCCGGCGTCACAACAGACTAGCCCGGCACACTCCCCAATGACCGCTCACCGGCCGGGAAAACACAGCCAGCACAGGCCCGCCGAGCGCCTGAGACGCCCTGTTTTCTCCGGATCGTGCCAGAAAAATAACCGTCGTCGCGTCCCGCCGGCAAATTTAGCAGATTGAACCTGAATGGTGCCACGCAAGTAACAAAGGCCCCGAGAAAGTGGATGAGTCATCGTGGTCATAACAGGATGCGAGAAAAACAAGGAGAGAAACGCAGGCAATGCCCATATAAATGTCAGGGAAATAATCGGGGAGAGATGAGCTAGAATGAAGCACTAGAACATCTACTTTTTAGCTAACTGGTCAAATATTATGATGATGATGATTGGGGCTTTAGGGCACCGCAACAAAGTAGTTATATGGCGCCCATGGTCAAATATTATGTAAGAACATAATGGAACTTCTGAAGACTTAACATGCTGACAACGATAGTATCCGGCGACCTCATGGCAAGGTTTGATGGAACCCAATGATTTGTTTGTTGATTGGGGTTTTAGGGCGCAACAACTGCTTGGTTATTTTGCGCCCATATTGTGATGGAACCCAATGAGAATGGTCCGTCTTAAACAGGAATGAAACATTAATCACAAGAGTTCGGGCAAAGTTTATGACCAATGGAGTCCTACACGGACGTTGAAAATATCATTCAGAGACATCGATGACAAATTATATCTACGGTGCAATAAAGCTTGGAGGTACCTTTTACACAACACCAAAAACCATCAACTTCCAAGACGAACTACAACAAAAGGATGACGGTACGCGATTAGCCAGTCTATTTTGCTGACAGTGTTTTTACCTATATAAAGCTCCGTTTTAGAACTCCAACGGAACATACAGCAAGTTTAACGTAAACAGCGTTTCAACTTTCAACCCTCTTGCCGGTAATATATAACCTCGAGTGTTTTGACCAGTCTACTTTGTTATCTGTTGGGGCAAGAGCCACAATACCTGACGCACTTCGCTTTGATACTACTTTGGAGAGCATCGCATACATATGCAGCAAACTTTTTCTGTCGGAACGAATGTTATCAAAAGTAACTTCAGGAACCGTTAGTGTTCTCTTCTGTTCAAACATAATAAGGCGACGCAAAATTACACCAAGCATTGATAAGGTGTAATTTTAAGTCGTAATTTTGTAATTTTATCGTAATTTTGTCGATATTTATATCAAGCTTTTGCCAGTACATACAAGTTTCTTGTACTTAGAAAAACTCTTACTACCTAATGTAGAGGAAAGAATCCTGAGGGGCGAATTGATTGAGACATACAAGATCCTGACAGGAAAAAAACAACATGGACCCCAACCAAATATTTGAATTAAACAAGCACGACAGAACAAGAGGACTCAGCAAGAAGCTGCAAAAGAAGTCAACACACCTGTTCAGACTCAAGTTCTTTGCAAACAGAGTAGTCACACCGTGGAATGAACTCCCACAAGTAGTTGTATCTGCCGAGTCAACCAACTTGTTCAAAAACAGACTTTTGACGAACACTGGGCCAATAGCATCCCGTCAGTCAGTCCTAGCCCATGAAGAAGTGAGCACTGAATAGACCCTGTCTACATCCAGCTCACCCAACCTAAACCTAAACCTAAGAGCTGAAACGCGTAGTTTGACCAGCAAGTGCCTTTATACCGAAACAGATCAGCTGTCAGATCGTGACGTTCGACGGGGCATTGAGCTGATCCCTTCGACTGACAACTTCTGCAGCTGCACTCAGCTTACAACTAACATCCGGCGCTATATAAATAGACAGGCACAGCGAGTCGTCAGCTGTGCCTAATGGAGCGCGAGCTCCGCACGACCCCGGCAGAGGCACGACCCCAGCAGAGGCACGACCCCGGCAGAGGCACGACCCCGGCAGAGGCACGACTCCCCGAGCCGGAGCCGGAGCCGAAGAGGAACCTCACCGGATTCCGGAGCCGAAGAGGAACCTCACCGGATTCACGCCAGTCGGCTCCGGGATCTCCCCGACTTCCGAATGACTCCGGAGTGGCATCTCTCCGGAATTCCGGACTGGATCCGTAGAGTATGTCCCCCGACTCCTCGGAGTCGGACCAGGAGAGGACCCACGACTCCCCGACTCTCTGTCGATGGTCGGCAACAGTCCGGCCCAGTCGACATGCTCAGTACACCATCGAGTCGCCGTGGTCGCCGTGGCATCGCACGGCACGAGCCGAGCGGTCCATCCGTCTTGCCGGCAGGTTGAGTGTGATCAACAGACCATGCTACAGACGCTCCCAGCTTCCGAAGGGGGCGTCAGCGGCTCGGAACTTAACACAGCCTGAGTCTACAATCGCGGACGGTCTACGTTTAGCGTTGGACACAGGATACAGGGCACTGTGACCGTCCGTCGCGGACGCTGGTGGTCCAGGGCAGGATGGAGGGACGGGTTCAGCAGGTCTCAGTCATCAGACAGGGGCAGCGGCGGCACAGTCAGTGGGACCGCCGTCTTACCTGGTCTCTGTCAGCCACTGGTGGAACGTGTTGGCGTGCTTGGCGAACTCCTTGCGCAGCTTGTCGTTCTCCTCCTGTCGCTGCGCCTCCTTGGTCAGCTCCAGATCACGCTCCTGAGGAGACAGGACAGACAATAATGAGCTGCTGAGGAGATATCCCGGACGGCCATCGGCTGCCATAGAGGCATCACAACAGCTGACAGACAGACCGAACGACAGAGGAACAACACCCGAGTCGCGTCATCACAATACGGGTAGCTCAAACATTTGACAATTCGAACTGTTTGTATCAAAACATGACATGTCAGAAGAAACAATACCAAAGCATGTGGATGTATAAGTTTGCTGGGTTCTGTGTTGGCGTTCGTTCCGGTGTTCGCTGCAGCGTTTCGCAGTCAGCTGATTGTACTCGGGCGCATTTTTACCGGCAGTCGGTGTGAAATACATCACCATCCAAATATAATGAATCTTGACAGCACAACCATTTGCTGCGACGCAGCATGACGGCAACGCAATTTAAAGTCTGAACGTTTTTTCTTCTTCTTTTCTGGAAACAAATACTCCAGCCACCAGAATGTGGGCTTAAAATTCGCAACACCACGAGATGTGAACTGAGGACGTGAGACGTCAAGTGGTGTTTACCAAAAGACTAAAGCATCTTGGTGCATTCTTAAATACATCTGTGGGTATGTATAGCTACGTTTGCTTGCTCTTTTCATCCCTACGTAAGCGATATAAAATTTATTTTAAATTACAAAACACGGTTGACAGGAGCAAGTAGCCAAAATAAAACAAAACAAAAATAAAATGTGTTTCGATGTATTGTACCAAAAAAACAAACATGTGAAGTAGCCAAATATAAACCAAGCCCAATGAAAACGCAGTACCTAGCGAGGCGTGACGTTTGGGGTCGGCTAAAGATAGACAGCAGAGGCGGCCAGTGTGCCGCTTGATTGAACCCAGCATCAATACAGCGCAAACTTCCCCGCCGGTATGCATGCAAAGCGGCCGATATGGCTGAGGCCGGGTGGCGGCCGCCAATAAGACGAGGTTTAATGAGCAGAACGTGCCCCCCCCCCTTCCCCCACCCCGCCGGGTCCAGTGACGTAACATCTCCACTACGGCCAAAATACCCCCTAGACCGGACTGGTCAGGTCAACACTGCTAGAGCAAAAATTCACTATAAGTAAACCCTTTGTCTCATTTATTTGTAACTCTCTCACCTATCCTCTCACTCTCTGTCATATTCTCGCCCATTTATTATCAATTCATTTCTCAAGTAACTAGACGAGCAACGAAGTTAGAGCCACTAAAAAGTATCATTAAAGTCCGCTGAGATTTCGTAATAAGATACACACTATAAAAGTGCTGATTAGGCACACAATAGTCGCTGGTTAGGCACACAATAGTTACTGGAACCACTGCCTATTTGATATACTTGTCAATTTCATTTTTTAAGCCGGGGTGAATGGATTTCTAGAACGGTAGAAAACCAATTAGAACTCGGATGCCTTCGCTAATCCCGGCACATTTGCTCCGCCTGGGGCTCTGCTCTGCTCCAATAAGGGGCTGACTGGCGGGCTCTCCAGCTCTTTTGATCCGCCAGTCGATTGAAACACCCAGCAGCCACAATAGACATCATTAGAGAGGAGACAGACGCCATCGACGAATAGCACAGGATTAACGTCCGCTTGTAAAGAACGCGCAGGTCCCATTCCAAGCTACCTCCTTGCAAATGATTTCATCGCCTGAAGCTTTGAAAGGTCACCGTCATTAACACCAGCAGATCCCAGCATCATCAGCTCGTCTCTATAGACCTGTTCCCGGGTTCACCCTACACAAGACGCCGCAGCATCCTGGCTGTCACACTCCTCCGGAAATCAGCGGAACGTGACAAGGGACGGCGACCTCGCATCGACCACGCACCATCGTCTCCGGCGGCGCCTCAGAGCTCGTCTCCTCTCCGGTTCAGCTCCGGTTCAGCTCTCTCGGCGAACGAGGAGCACTCTCCGGTTGCGCTCAGCGCGACGGAGAGAGAAGTGGCGGCCGAGTGCGGCGCATTGGCGCCCGAGCGGCCGACAGACGCCGTTACAGCTGCCCGGGCCGGAGAGCGGCCATCGCTGCATCGCTGCGCCAGTGATGGAATATTGAGTCGGGCCGGCGACCGGGCCGGCGACCCGGACGGCGACCGGGCCGGCGACCGGGCCGGCCAGCGGGCCCAGATAATCACACAGTCGAGACGTCTGGACAGAAGCGGGCGTCGGCCGGACATTTGCCTGCCAGTTGTCGGGTGTTTGACCCAGTTTGGTGCCACGGCTGGCTGATGGCGCCGCAGACGAGAAGATGGATTGATTGGTTGACGGAATCACAGGCGGGAGCCGGATCTGACTGGCTGGACGGCTGGCTTGGATGGCCGCCGGCAGACGAGAGATTGGATGATTGGTCGACGAATCACAGGCGGAGGCCGGGCTGGCTGGCGGACGGCTGGCTGGATGGCCGGGCCAGACGAAGAAGATGATGATTGGTGACGAACACAGGCGGGAGGCCGGACTGACTGGCTGGCACGGCTGGCTGGATGGCCGCCGGCAGACAGAAGATGGATGAATTGCGTGACGGAATCATAGGACGGGAGGGCCGGGCTGGCTGGCTGGACGGGCTGGCTGGATGGACGCCGGCAGAACGAGAGATGGATGATTGGTGACGGAATCCACAGGCGGGAGGGCCCGGCTGACTGGCTTGGCTGACTGACTGGACGGCTGGCTGGACGGCTGGACGGCTGGCTGGCTGGCTGGCTGGACGGCTGGACGGCTGGCTGGCTGGACGGCTGGCTGGCTGGATGGCGCCGGCAGACGAGAAGATAGATGATTGGTGACAGAATCACAGGCGGGAGGGCCCGGCTGACTGGCTGGCTGACTGGACGGCTGGCTGGATGGCTGGACGGATGGCTGGATGGCTGGACGGCTGGCTGGCTGGATCGTTGAATGGAGCCGAAAGCGGAAACGATAGGCGACTGCGTTTTCCTCAGACACGGAGCATACCCATATATGGGTGTAGTGATCTGGGATGCTTCGAAATAGCCCCCCCCCCCCTCTGGGTCAGTGTGATGACTGATAATGTATCATCAGCACAGGTTTGTTCGACTAAACTAGTGCGCATTTCTTTTCACATAGGGGGACAAAGGCATTGCCATTTGTAACAAAGCTACATAAACTGCATTTGCATTCAAACCCAGCCCACTCAACGTGATTATGCCTACTAATATCTACTGAAGTGCACCGGAAACCTGCTAAGCGAATTACAGAGCTGGCGCGTCACTGATCGCCTCTATGAGTTACGTGACCTGGCCGGTGGCCGGGTGTGACCGGGTCAGCAGGGTCAGCAGGGTCAGCAGGGTCAGCAGGGTCCACTGAGTGCTGATGACATCCTACAGAGCCAGCCCTGTGACCCTGTGCCAGTGCCGCAGCTGGTGTGGCGACGGACGGACGCTCCGCTCCGACTCGCGTCGGCCTCGCACGCCCGCTGAATCCGTATCGGCTGCCTCGGCCACCGCCCGTTATTGGCCACGACGGACGACACTGTTTAATCGGAGCGCGCCAATGTTAAACGGCCATCGGAGCTGACCCAGCAACGGCCACCGGAGCTGGGCCAGCTATAGCTGCCGGAGCTGGCCCAGCAACGGCTGCCGGAGCTGTGGCTCAGCTGGAATAGGGAGCTGGGATGGTGTGATTGTGCTTTTTCTTTTTTTGCGGGGGGCGCTTCAGCGCATTGAGGCTATCAAGCGCACTGGTGCTGGGATGGGGTCAGTGTCCTAGCATTGATATATTTAGGTGGAAAATGTCACCATATGAATACAATTTTTTCCACTATTTGTCCTGGTTTAACTACGAATTTGCCACAGCTAATAGTAAAATGTATTGGATGATTGAAACCCAGATATTGATTTGTTGATGTAATGATAGGGAGGGCCTGTGGAGGGAAATAACGGTAACAATTGGCACAGAGTAATAACTGATTATGTTGAGCAGGTAATCCGATTTTATACCTACTTATGCTTACATCCGTAATGTTCCACTCTGCACCCCTGGTCCAAGGCAATCCTAGTTTCACGGATAGGGTGCTGGGAGGGGGTACAGGGAGGGGGTGCTGCGAGGGGGTGCTGGGAGGGGTGCTGGGAGGGGGTGCTGGGAGGGGTGCTGCGAGGGGTGCTGCGAGGGGGTGCTGCGAGGTGCTTGGCGAGGGGTGCTGCGAGGGGTGCTGCGAGGGGGTGTGCCGAGGGGCTGCGCGAGGGGTGCCTGCGAGGGGTGCTGCGAGCGGTGCTGCGAGGGGTGCTTGCGAGGGGTTGCTGGGAGGGGTGCTGCGAGGAGGTGCTGCGAGGGGGTGCTGCGAGGGGGTGCTGCGAGGGGGTGCTGCGAGGGGGTGCTGGAAGGGGTGCTGGGAGGGGGTGCTGGGAGGGGGTGCTGGGAGGGGGTACTAGGGCCGGACTGGGGACAGGGGCGGGGAATCAGAGGCTGAGTTGGGCTCAGCTGAGTGCACTAACGACTTGTTTAAACCCAGACTCCCGCAGTAAAACCACTCGGGGGATTCCACATGATCCCGATCGATGCAAACTGCACAGTTACCGAGCGAGAGGCTGCTTTTAACTGACGTAAGAGAGCACTGTGAGCTTTACTGTTGAATGGGATACTCACTACGGTCCATTATTGAACCAAGTTTTAAAAATAAATACTCAGAACCAGAGATGTTGATTTGTAGTATCGCCAACAAAGAAAACTCCACTTGCAGGCAAAGTCATAGCTTAAAATGTTAAGGTGAGCCTTGAGATAGACCCTGCGGTGCAAAAAGAACCCAATCATCCTGTGTGCGTCACCCGGTGGTATGACTCACTGAGGCCACGCGTTCTATTCCTCACGATTGACATAGCAGCAGCATATCTGAACAGAAAAGAGCATCCGGCTCTGCACTGAAACGCGGGACAGTAACCAAGGCGACCACGGCTACACCAAACTAACCGCGAGAAAAACTACCTTTGTGCTGGCAACTTCCCGGAAAATCGATCGCATTTGTTGACGTCAGCAAACCTGTGGCATTCGTCCCATTGCAGGCAAAGCACGATTCAATATACTCGCTTTATGAACGTGACAGTAAGTCTCACGAACTTGTTTCACCTCGGCGTTAGTCCAAGTTCTTCAAAGCAGCATGTGCTATGCTGTGAGATTGACAAACTTAACTACCAAATCTTACAAGTTTCGTCATACTGACAAACACATGTATTTGCCATTGGTGACAAACACCAATGTGAATATTGCCATCAGACGGGTCAAGATAAAACAGCGTGGACACAGATAAATCGTCTCATGGCCTTGCCGGGCCGGGCGCCGGAGCACGATCTGGCCCAGCTTATCATCCGCCGGCTAGCCATTCGTGCACCGAATGTGTTCTTGTTGGGTTATGGCGCATAGCCTCAATGGGCCGAAGGGTTCACTTTGATAATCATCTGAGCGCTGTTTCGGAAGTTAGACGAGTTATCTTGGGTTGATAGCTAAGCGGTATACACTGAGCATCATGAAGTGAAAAGAGACGCCGTTGCCATGAACCCATGCTCCATAGGAGTCCCAGCACCTGGCAAATATATACCAGCACTGCTCCCGACTCATCCAGGACCACCACAGTAGCCGCCCGAGACCGCTAGGAGACCGCCTGGACCACCACCGGAGCCGCCCTGGATCACCACCAGAGCCCCGGAGCCGCCCAGTCCAGCCCGGGACCGGCCGCACAGGTGGCGGCGCGCCCATAAAACGTCGGCTCCAATCACGGCTGGCCGCTCGCCGACACACGCTATAGCTCGCTGTCGCTGCCGTTGCCGCCGGCACCCGGCCGGTCGGTCGGCAAATAACCCCAGCCTCCTCCACCGACTGGCTCCGCACTCCTTCGAGTTCATTACGGTCACCGCACAGGGCTCAGATCACAGACAAAGCGGCCAACTTCAGACGGGTGGGGTGTTGACATTGCTGGAGGCCGGTCGACAAGCCGTCCCGCATAGTGATGGCAACATCACACAGAGACGAGGCGAAAGGCAGCGATGCAGACAAGTGGCGCGTACTGAAGTTGGCACAACTCCAAAGGGAAATAACAGGATTTTACTGGAGTTTAGCAGCTGCTGCTGGAACGAGGCTGAAGTTGGAATTTTGCTAGCCCAGCACTCGATAACCTTTTCTTAATACAAATCGGAGTCTGTTCAGCTCAATTCGGAATATCTAATTTAAACCGACAGCAGACATGACTGTTTTACATATATGCATATCACATCGGCGTAACACACTCCCGCGGCAAAGGGTAAATCGATCGACAAATCGATAGTGCAGTGGTTACGCCGATGTGAGATGCATATATGCCAAACAGTATGTCTGCTGTCGTTTTAAATGAGAAATGCCAAATTGAGCTTGCACTGTCGATTTGTAATGCCCTTTGCCGGGGGAGTGTGTTACGCCGATGTGAGATGCATATATGCCAAACAGTATGTCTGCTGTCGTTTTAACTGAGAAATGCCAGAATTGAGTGAAGCAGGGACGCCGATTCGCAATAAAGAAAGTGTAGTCATTACTTTGGTGCTCCGTCTTCCGTTCTCCGTTATGTTCTGCTTAGTTTTAAATGAGAAATGCCAAATTGAGCTGAACAGACGCCGGTTCGCAATAAGAAAAGGGCTGTAGCATACTTGTGCTCCGTCTCCGTCTTCCGTCGTCCGTCTCCGTCTCCGTCTCCGTCTCCGTCTCCGTCTCCGTTCTTCCGTCTCGTTCTCCGTCTCCGTCTCCGTCTCCGTTCTCGCGTCTTCCGTCTCCTTCTCCGTCTCCTCTCCGTCTCCGTCTCCGTCTCCGTCTCCTGTCTCCGTTCTCCGTCTCCGTCTCCGTCTCCGTCTCCGTCTCCGTCTCCGTCTCCGTCTCCTGACTCCGTCTCCGTCTCCGTCTCCGTTCTCCGTCTCCGTCTCCGTCTCCGTCTCCGTCTCCGTCTCCGTCTCCGTCCCGTCTCCTCTCCGTCTCCGTCTTCCGTCTCCGTTTCCCGTCTCCGTCTCCGTCTCCGTTTCTCCGTCTCCGTCTCTCTCTCTCTCTCTCTCTCTCTCTCTCTCTCTCTCTTCTCTCTCTCTTCTCTCATCTCTCTCTCTCTCTTTCTCTCTCCTCTCTCTCTCTCTCTCCTCTCTCTCTCAGCCTGGATGCAGGCCCGGTGCCATCCGGTCGTAGTCCGGCCCGGTCCCGATCGATTCGCCGCTGCAACTGTCGGCCGGCGCGCAGCCCTGTGTCTCCACTGCCAGCGGCAGGCGCCGCCCGGCCCACCGGCCGCCCACACAGACACAAACACAGACACAGACAGACGCAAGGTCGGACGCGACGCGATCGACGCGAAGGACGCGACGTAAGCATGGCGGGGTGAAGGCCAGTCGGGCAGTGACCCCGGAGAAGGCGGTGGCCAAGATCGGGACAAATCAGACCAGAGCCGACCGGCCATTCCTTCTGATCTCATTCGAATCGCTTTAAAGTTGAATCGTAGCGAGCCGCCAGCCGGCCGGCACTGCGTTCAGGAGGACGGCCCCAGTGGGGACGCATACCACGCAACCAATTCGAAGCGCCAGCCAGAGCGCAGATAGGGAGGTCCACAACCTACGCCCGGACGGAGCGTGTATCCCCAGTCGGCGGCCTGTCCTTCCTATCAGCTCAGTCTGGCTGTATCCTCAGACGGCGGACTGTCCTTCCCATCAGCTCAGTCTGGCTGGAGCGGCCGGCTGTCCGGACGGAGCGTGTATCCCCAGTCGGCGGCCTGTCCTTCCCATCAGCTCAGTCTGGCTGCAGCGGTCGGCTGTCCAGTCGCCGGCTTCTCGCCTCAAAGTTGTCGTCTTCGGTCGGGTCGTTCGGGCAGCTATCATATCGAGCAGCGGCGAATCGGGCGCCGAACGCTGTCAATTTCACGGCCAGGAGCTCAGCAGAGAGCAGTGAGCTTTGTGCTGACGGGAGGGGCCGGGGCGGGCCGGGAGTAGCGGACGGCGCTGCAGCAGCTGCATCCGGCGGGCAGCTGAGGTCCCCGCCCGGCCGGCCGGGAAGACCAGACTTAATCGAGCGCGTTACATTGACACTTCTCCAACTTCGGCGTGGATGTTTACTCTTAAACTTAGGCTTCGGGGAGCTTCCTGGACAACTTGAACAACATGAAGTAGAGCTTCACTGAACATACCAACAACTCGGACCGATCTGTTCATATTTAGACATTTACATATGCACGCCGACAAGGAAATCAGTCGCACCATTAATGTTGTATTGATCACTCGATTCTCAATGACCTTAAAGGGTAAAGTTGTATGAGTAGAGAAGTGTAATTCACGTTGGCTTTGTAATTGGATAACACCTTTGGAAAGTCGGCAGTCATATTCGACCTCAAAGCGACTCAATGCATCTGCATTAAAACAAGCATGCACTCAATCAGGTATCTTCGCCGGGTGCAGCGGCACTTACCTGGATGATCTTCTGCAGGTTCTTCCACGTGTCCTCCAGCGCCTCCATGGTGAACCAGGTGTAGGGGTTGGGGCCGACGTTGTAGGACTTGATGCGCTGGTCGAGCGCGGCCAGGCCGTCAAAGTCGGCCTGAGCGGACACCAGCGACTCCTGGAACTGCGAGTGCGCCTGCCGCAGCGCGCGGATCTCCTCTGTCGAGTTGCAGCGCACCTGGAGACAGAGCGCAGGTCAGGTCAGGGCGGGTTAGGTCAGGTCAGGGCGGGTTAGGTCAGGTCAGGGCGGGTCAGGTCAGCGCAGGTCAGGTCAGGGCGGGTTAAGTCACAATGACGTCACATCTTACGGCTCAATTTAACAGCATAGCGGCCATAGCTCGCCTTACTAACGCTCAATAACATTGCGGTGATGTAGGCTAGTAGCCTTTGATGCCACCGATCGGCCAACCAAAGTATCTCTGCTGCCCAATGGACAGAAACAAAGGCTTGAACTCATGTAAACCAGCGAAGTTGCACCACTACACTTTGCATACATTATTTCCAGTCGTGAACTTTGCCCAAAATACCGAGAGAAAACTCGCCAACGCACCAGCACTGCTCTAACGGAATGATAGATCATGTCATTTCGGCCAGACTGAGGCGAACAACTTCCCGTCATCGCGAATATATCACCACGGCACATTCCCACATGGCCGAGGGCTCCTCCTCATATACAAGAGGCGCCATCACAAGCGGCCGCTGGAGTGGAGCAGACCAGAGCGTCATAACACTACGGCGCCTCTATCGCCCGCCCGCTGATGTGGCCATTTCAGCGCCAGTCGGACGGAACAAAGCCCGGATGCGGGCTCGCTCGACGACGCCCGACGACGCACGACTCTCGGCGAGTCACATTGAGACGGCGAATCGCAGCGAGGCGAGGCGAGTGGACTTGCTACGAAGCGGAACGAGTTAAGTCGCCGCAAGGCGAGGAGAGAGTCTCGCGCGCCACTCACCGGGTCGGTAAGGTCCTCCTCGGCGTTTTCGAACCACGAGTTGAAGGCGGACGCCTTCTTGGCGAACAGCAGGTAGAGCTCCTCGATCTGGCGGAACTGGTCCTGCATGCCGAGCAGACGCTGTTTGCGCTCCTGGGAGTGGGCCAACAGCTGCTGCCAGCGCGCCATCACATCCGCGTGCCGACGCTGGATCGCCGGCGTCTGCTCGTGGCCCGCCGAGACCAGACGGTCCTTCAGGGAGGTGAAGTTCTGGATACCCTCCAGCTCGAACGCGTGCAAACCTGACGGCGGCAGGGGGACGGGTCAGATGCGAGGCGGATGGTAGGATGATGCAGGTAAGAATCATTCACAATTTAAATACTGAAGACAAAAATGTCGCACACTTAATTTGAATGTTAAATGTGTGATGTGGGAGTTAAAATGAGTTTTCCAGGAAATTCGGTCCAAGTTATATTTGATTAACAAAATGCTGAACAAAGTATTGCAAATGCGATTGTTCAGCAAACTTTTCCCCGGAACATTGCAAAGCGTAGTGCTAAGCTAATAATGAAAAGCGACAACTTTTGCATCCGTCTGTGTCTGAAATGGCAGAGACCTCTGAGCAGTTCCGCAGATTAAAGGGCAAAGCGTAACATCGCACAGACACGACTCCCTAGCTGCCGGGAGATGTCTCTTCAACACGCACACGGGTGTCATACAATCATCTCGCACAGCCATAACTCCCACCTGCAATTGCAATAACGCGAGATGGAGATGGAACTCGTGGCGTGTCTTTGGCGTGTCTATAATACAGTGATCCTCCGACATTTGAGACCCAAGTTTAACTCCCATCAGGCCCGCGGAGCCCAGCGTAGGCGACGCGTTTATTCCAACCCGCGCAACCGACCCCCTCCCACGAAGCCCCCGCGGTCAGCCCCTTCCTCACAACCCCGCCCCCTGATCGCCCCACTCCCCTCTTACCAGCGTCGAAGGTCTCCTGCTTGGTGAGCAGCGTCTGCACGGTGCTGAGGTCGCGGCCAAAGTCCTCAGACTTGACGTGCGCCTCCTTGTCGGCGATCCAGCTCTCCACGACGTCAGCCTTCCACATGAACTGCAGGTAGGCAGAGTTGTCCTGCAGCTTCTCCTTGCGACGGCGCGCCAGCTGCGACAGGTTCTCCAGCTTGGACTCGAGCTGCTCCGACCTGCGGCACAACATGTCATGTGTTCACACATGCAGGACGTGGGGAGTGAAGTGCAGTGGCTGCGATTGTCTCGTGAGGTCCAGGGCACGACTCAAACGAATAACTTATAAAAACGCTCCAATAACTGAAATTACGTTATTAATGTAAAATAGTGCCTATGTCGTTTAGTGAGTAGAAATCCAAAGGCTTTCATTTGAATATCTTTCGCTTTCATTTGAATTTAACAATTCTATCAAATGGCACTTCAAAGTTCAAAACGAAATGCCAGCTTCTACGTCCAGTGAACAATAAATCTGAGCATAACACATAAGCTTTAGGTAGTCAGCTAAGCAAACCAAATGCGTCAGCTGACATTTCACGATTCGCAAAGTCCCACATAAGAGGATTTGCAGCCGTTTGGAGATGAATTTCCAACACCGGTTGCCTTAATACGAAACCGGCATCGTATCGAACACAGAACCACGTATCGAACACAGAACCAACTCCAGCAAACTGACATGCTCTCTTTCCGTTTCCCACACGGACAAGTATTCACAACGTAGCCTTTCTCACAACCACTTCATTGTAGCGCTGCGAAATCCACGCCTGTAAAACTACAAGGGGAAAACTTTGTGTTTACAACCAGCACTGAAGTGCACTTGGGAGCTTTGCAGGCGCGACATTTGCCCGTGGGAGATGCAGGAGTGGGGAGATTGCCTGCGTGGTTTCTCGCCGTCTAACACCCGAAGACAACCGACGACCCCAACGACCCGCAGTTGACATTTAAAACTGTATCCGACAGTACGAATTTAATTGGCACGCCCGGATTGTCCAAACACTTCGCCCAAAGCTAGGATTTCGCCACGCTTAGCGGAAGTTTTCCCGCGTTTAGCCATGCAACCCAGCATTCCTCCTCCACTGTGGGGGGAGGTAACGATCTCCGATGCTACAGACACACCTCCCTGTCCTTCGCTCCCTCCCTCCTATACTCGGTCTAGCGAGCTTTGTCTCCCCTCCCTCCCACGCTCCATGTTTTTCCGAGCGGTCCGTGAGAGCGCTCCCTTAGTTCGCCTGCAATGCATTGTCAGTATACTATAGACTATAGTGTAGTGTAATCTGCTGGTACCTACCTGGCGCGGATCTGGTCGGCGTGGTGGTTGCCGTCGGCGATCAGCTGCTCGCCCTGCTGCAGCACATCCTTCAGACGGTCCGTGTGCACCGACAAGTCCGTCTCGAACGTGTCGTGCTTCTTCAGCAGGCCCTGCACCGCCGCCATGTTGTCGCCGTAGTCGTCCACGGCCAGCAGCTGCTGCTTCTCGCTGATCCACGCCTCCTCCTCCTCCAGCTTGGCCAGGAACGTCTGGTAGACGAGGCTCTGGTCGAGCTTCTGGGAGCGCCCGGCAGAGGTGTGTCGCAGCTCGGACCACGCCTGGTCCAGCTGGCGGATGCGGTTCTCGATCTGCGGGATCTCCGAGGCGGTGCTGACTTCCATCAGCTTCTGGCCCGACTCCTGGACGCGCTGCAGCGCAGGCTCGTGTGAGCCCACCTCAGTCTCCATGCGCTTCTGCTTCTTCTTGAGGTTCTGCACGCCGGTGAGATCGCGGCCGTGGTCGTCAGAGGCCACCAGCAGCTTCTTCTCCCTGGAGAGAGGCGCACGGGCGGTTAGCCACACGGAACATCGGAGAGCACAGCCCTCCGTCGTCTGCCGAGGCTGAAAACGTTCCCGGAAACTATGCTAACGCCAGCCGTCATAAATCAAACGGTCATATCATACGGCGTGGCAATGCGACGCTAGTGAGATTTGTATCTTCACGATGGTTTATGATTTAGAGCACCACAACGGCCTTAAATCTCTGCAAAGCGAAATAAGATCCGTTTTCGGTGAACGGCAGCCGAGTTTCAGAGGACCCTGCGAGAACCTCGGCCGTCTAATCAGCGGCGTCATCGGGGCACCAGACCCATCAGCCCCTGACGTCTGACTCACTTGATCCAGCTCTCCTCATCGGCAATGTCGCGGAAGAACTGATGCAGGGTGAGTGCCTCGGCCAGCCGGGCGCGGCGGTGCTGCGCCAGGTTCTTGACGCGCGTGAAGCGCTCGTTGACCGACTCGCGCTTCTCCTGGATGTCGGCTGTGTCGAACTGGCCGCTCTCCACCAGACTGTCAGCCTGTCGGTCACCGGAGAGATGTTGATAACACACACCCAGACATATAATTACACGCCACATATTTGACAACATGTGTTGACTACAAGTATGACAGTGATCGAAAGTGAAGAAACATATGAAAAGAAACTCTTAAGTCAGGGCAGTAGATCAATCCGTCAGAAAGCACATCCCAGGAATAATTTCCGCCAACCCCTATGGTGTAGGCACGAAGTTCATCGACTAAATCCAGATCGTCAATGCACCACAGCCTCCGCTGCAGTCGGCCGCAGCGGATGCACGATAAACGCCCCTAGGAGTCTAAGGTTACTGACCTGCTGGTTCATGTCGTTGACGCGGTCCTCGTGGGCGGCGATGTCGTTCTCCACGAGGTCGTGTTTCTTCATCAGGTCCTGCACGGAGGCCAGGTCCTTCCCCGCGTCCTCGGCGGTCATTAGCGACTCCACCTGGCGGCGACACCAGACAACAGCGGTCAGTCAACGACTCACGGGAAGGGGGGGGGGGTTTGCCTGCTGGGCAGACACCAGGACAAACAGCGGTCAGTCACGACTCACGGGAGGGGGGGGGGTGCTGCTGCGGCGACACCAGACAACAGCGGTCAGTCACGGGAGGGGGGCTGCTGTGGCGACAAATGAGAGCCGGCACATGTCGAGTGGTGAAGCGGAGCTGTGTCAGCATCAAAGTCGGAGCATCAAAGTCTCCACCAACAGGCACAGCGAGTACTCCTCAAAATAGGCAAAATATTACTTTGGGAAGAGCAGAAAAAAAGGCTACCAGCTTTGAACAAATGAAACAGAAACCAAATCGTGTTTGAGACACAAAACGAGTCTGTGATGGTTCACTGAAACAAATTCATAGCCTCGTGTTCTAGCACCCTGCAACATCCCAGTTACCAGCACACGTTACTCGCTTACCAGCACCCAGCGTCTCACCTCTCCGAGCCAGAAGTCGAGATCCTTGACGGCGGCCACGTAGGTCCTCTGCTTGTTGGCCTCCTTGAGCTTCATGCTCTTCTCCGAGGACTTCTGCGTGAGGAACTCCCACTGCTCGGCGATCGAGGCCAGTCTCTGTTGGACGGCATCCTCACCACTGGCGCACTGCTGCTTGTCGATCAGGTTCTGACCCACACCGAGCACGTTTCCGATCCTCTCCGCGTTGGCGGCCAGCTCGGCCTCGAACGCCTGGTGCTTCTGGTGTTTCGACTGGATGTTGGACGGGTCCTTGTAGGACTCCTCCGTGGCCGACTGCAGCTTCTCGGTGATCCACATCTCCATTTCGTCGGCGTCGCGTGAGAACTGCTGCAGCGTCTGCGACTCGCCCAGCTTGCTGCGCTTCTCGATGAGCGCGTCCTTGAGGTTGCGCCAGCGCTCCAGCACCTCCTGCCGCTTGCCGTCGATGTCGTCGCCGGCGTAGTGGTCGGCGCCGATCAGCTGGTCGGCGAACGTGGTCAGGGCGGAGATCTTCTCCTGCTGCGCAGAGATGGCCTTGTCGAAGTCCTCGTGCTTCTTGATGAGCGCCTCGACGTTGTCGCCCTTGGCGGCGTCGACCTCGTCAGAGGCGAGGAAGTCCTCGCGAGCCTGCATCCAGTTCTCGGCCAGCTCGCAGTCGCGGTAGAAGAGCTGCAGCTCGAGGCACTGGTCCAGCCTCATGCGGCGCTCGATCCAGGCCCTGGTAAGGAGAGGGCACATGGTCAGAGCTGCGGACCGGCCGGTACGACACGCGAGACAAACTGAATCAATACAGACACGTCTCAAGATTATTATAGTTCGACATGCCATGCTGATTGGTTGGACCCTAAAAGCTCTCAAGAAATCCCATTAACCCATTTGGGAACAAAACTTTTTGCTCAGAACTTTTTGCTCGGAACTTTTGCTCTTTTGCCCTCTTGCTCAGAAACTATTGATCTGGGAGGATTGTGCTTTTGGGAACTGATAAACCATGTCTATGTCAACGTTGTTCATTCGCGAAAAAGTAAGTAGCAGCAGCCGCAGCCGCAGCCGCCTCTCAACTCACTTCTCCAGCTCCTGTCTGGCCTGGTTCATCTCCTCGAGCCTCTGCTGGATCTCGGGGCTGGCGTAGTGGCCCGACTGAAGCAGCTGCTGACCGAACAGCTCCAGCGCCTGGAAGGTGCCGGCACGCGCGTCGATCTCCGTACGGTGCTCCTGTAGGCGGAGGAATATGGAAGCGATGCATCATCACCGGCTGATTCAGAATGGCTAAGTCGTTTGCTGAGATTCACGCTATATACAATTTGGCATAGTTGCAAAAACGAATCAAATTTCGGTTCGTTGTATATACACGAATATTGACTTAAAATAAACTTTTCATCGTATAACTCGCTCAAATATAAATGAAAATAAAGTCTCGATTTTCAGCCGAGTTGCATCATTTTGAGTGGCCATGTCCGGCCTATGTCCCCACACTGTATTCGACCCTGTGCGTCACAGGCAGCAGTCTGCAGTCAAGGCCGGCCATTGCAGGCGATCCCCGAGAGAGAGGACACCGCCCCAGCGGCCATAAAACACCTCAGATCCGCACCGCGCCGAGCCCGGCAGCGGCCGAGCCGGCCGGGCAGCCACCCGAGACAGAGGCATACAGACAAACAACATGTTTACGCACGCCGTCACATCTGCAATGCAGATTCCGTCTCTCGGAAAATAGTGCGCGCCATATCAGTGCTAATTTAAGTCACCAGCAGCTGGCGACGGACGCCGTGCGTCGCAGGCGGGGCGGAAAGTTTCGCCTGGAGTCGACACACTGCACGTCAGCGCGTTCGTCAACAGAGCGGGAACTACAGGTCAACAGAGCGTGAACTACAGTGACGAGCAGTCAGTCCCCTGAACAGCTGACGTCAGCGACTGAGAGTGGGCGCGCTGTGGTTTGTCTGTCAGTGGTCGGCTGGCGGTGATGTTACGGGGCGACGTGATGTCAGTGTCGGCCGGCAGTGTAGGGAGTGGGGAGGACTCGATACCCGCACCGTACAACGTGACTGGCCTGCTGGCCGCTGGGAGGAGGGTGGAGGATAACAGGGCAGAGCAATCAGAGCACAGCCAGGTAGCTGCGCCCATCATACAGAGTAGAGTGTGCATGGCCAGCAGCAGGGCCAGCCAGCTCGGCCAGCCAGCGGGGCCGACCGAGTCGCCAGTGCTGTGTCTCAATTCGCCTGTGTATGCGAGAATCGGAGTCCGGAAGACTAAGTTTGCGAGTGTTCGACTACCTACTACCTACCAGACTGTTCCGAGTGTTTGTGTGGTTAAGCCTCCAAGCGTTCCAGCATCGAACTATCCAGCTGTCTGAGTGTGTGAGTGTCTCAGCTCCTTGTACCGGGCAGTGGCCGCTCACCTGGTGTCTCTCGAGGAGCGCCTCTGCGCCAGTCACGTCCTGGGCCAGCTCGTCAGAGGCCACCAGGCCGCGGCTGGTGTTCACCCACGACATGAGGTCGCGGTAGTCGGACAGGAACCGGTGCAGGTCGTAGCTGTCCAGCAGCTTCTCCTTGCGCGTGTTGGCCTTGCCGGTCAGCTGGGTCCACTGCTGGTTGATCTCGCGCTGCTTCTGGTAGATGGCGTCGCTCTGATCGGGGTGCGTCTGGATCAGACGGTTGGCCGCGTCGTCCAGCTGGCGGATCTTGTCGCCCAGCGCGGCCAGGTCGCGCTCCAGACCCTCGTGTTTGCGCTGCAGGGTCTGCACAGAGCGCAGGTCCTTGCCTGTAGAGAAGACAGGGAGCGGGGTGAGGCACAGCGACTGAGCAGCGCCGCGACATGGTGACAGGATGGGAACTCTGGGTTTTAAATGAGCAGCTGCAATGACAATTTACAGATTATTTAACAAAAACTTATTCAGTAATGGCACACAAACTTTACTTCAAGCAGTACTTCATTGTCACCCATACACGCAGGTCTTAAGCATCGGCCCCACACTTCCCCGACGGAAGGCGGCAACAGATAGCAGAGTGAAGAGTTAAATACGAGGCAGAAACTGGTACGCAGCGCACTACATACCGCAGTCGTCGTTGTTGAGAGCCTCGTCCTTCTCCTGGATCCAGTCGACAGTCTCGTCGACGTCACGGTGGAAGCGCTGCACCTCGTGCGCCGAGCCCAGCTGGTTGCCGCGCTCCTGCGTCACCTCCTGCAGCTTGGTCCACTTCTGGTTCAGGTCCTGTTGACGACGCACAACACAGAGATCGTCAAATTATGGCGAGATAGGCAGCGAGCGCGGGACAAAATATCGATGGAATGAAAGCACATAGGCCATGTGACATAAAAAACGTGACGCGTTTGGAGAGAGATCTCAAACACTGTAATCAAGAAACCAATGTTAATTGAGCGGTAAAAATGTCCCATTAGGCATGACCTGAGCCTGGATCAATCAGGTCTTAAATTCATGTGTGGATCCCATGCAATATACGATAATATGAGTACTAGGTCTCGTTAAGCGGGTGTGGCACCCGCTGAACACGAGTGAGAACATCATCGATCAGCACCAACTCCCTCATCTGCGTCAAAGCCAGTGCCCTCCCCCTCCCCAGCCGTAACCCCTGCAGTCGACACACATACCTGGATCTGAGTCTGGATGCGCAGGGCGGCCTCGGTCTGTCCGAGCGTCATCAGCTGGACGGCGATCTCGTTCATCTCGGCCAGGCGCACCTCGTTGGCCTTGAGGTCGGCCTGGAAGTCGTCAAACTTCTTCTGCAGCACCTCCACCTGCTCCAGGTCGTCGCCGACGTCCTCCACGTCCGCGTGCTGCTCCTGTTAACACAGCAGACAGACAGACACACAGGTCAGAGTACCGTCACACGCTACAGGTACACACGTCAGTGACGCCACTCGGTAATCAACACCTTCCACCGCTTCACATATCAAGTTATTCACCACTAGCTCCATGGGTGAGTATCGGTAATGCCGTGAAAGCACCATATGTACTTATGTCCCTGTGTCAGCCTCACTGTCCCACTTGCCTTGTCGCGGATCCATTGAGAGAGCTCGGCCGCCTCGCGCACCAGCACGTACGCCTTCACCGTTTCCTTCAGCTTGTTCTTCCGCTCGTTGGCCAACGCCAGCAGATTCTGGTACTGGTTCTGTAATAAGGACGGACATGTAGCCGTGAAATGTGTGCGATATAATTGGCCATCAAGAGGCCACGCGACGTAAAATGAACGTGAGAGCCACGCTACGTAAAATGCGCCTCCGGATGTCTGCTCCCAACATCGTTAAATTAAATCCGGGGCACGGGGGAAATCCTATCAACTGTATGCTGTAATATACGGAGACAACTCATTATAGCAGCATGCAGTGACGTGCCAGCTGCTGCTGGCGTAGCTACGTGACCACCTGCGGCTCCCCCGCTCATTCATTTGGGTGCGAGCGTGGTGGCGCCACCGTCACAGCACCAGCGGCTAATTAATGACACAAGAGGGCCGAGAGGCTTCACTCCAACAACGGCCCACCACGCACCGCTGGCATCGTAACCAATTACTGATGTCAGCAACACGTGCTGTAACGACGACTAAATCAATCATAACAGCTGGTATACTCGGGATATCGACAGTATCTCTGTTTGGTTCTGCCGTACCTCAATCTGGTTCTGCCGGTTGGCGATGGAGCTGGCGTCGGCCAGGTTCTGCTGAGAGGCGGTCAGAGCCGAGTCGATCTTCTTGACGTAGGCGGCAGGCACGAAGCCCTGGCGATCGTTCACCTCGACCTTCCACCAGTCCTGCAGACACACACACACACACGCAGACGCGGGTCAGACAAGGCGCAAGGAACTCGAGCAGGATTGTGTTTCGTACTCAAATGCTAACTACTGTACTGATTGTTACATTACGACTAGTCGCATACAAGTGCTTGAATGATATGGAAAAAAATAGCGATGGGATTCATTTCTCGAAAACGTGAAAATACCCTCATAATTTTACAACATCGATCAACAAACAGATGTTAAGACATTTCACATGGCAGCAGAGCGCAGCGACCCCACACCAAAGTCAACTGGTGTTTGCATAGCGCGCAGAAACAACTCGAAAAATAAAACAACGGACGCTGCGATCATGAGCAACAAGGCCACATTATGTCATCGAGGCGTCCAGCACACGCGTACCTTGTTGTTGGAGTTGAGCAGGGTGAGCACGTCGTTTTTGCGCATGGAGACCTCGCGCGGCGACTTCTCGGTGTAATCGTACAGCGCCTGGACAAACTCCTTTCCGGTGATGTCCGCCACTGGAGTCTCATGTTGCTGAAAACACGGCCAGCCGAGGTCAGAGGTGAGTGGCCAAATGGACCAATTAGATGTTGATAAACGATACAAATGAGAGGCGAAAATCACTCGGTCAGACGTAGAGGACATCATCCTGCTTGGAATGGAAAAGCCGGGAAACCTTTCCAACCTCGTTGAAAGGAATAAGTCTCGATGGGGGAAAACAGCAACCAGTCAGTGAACGATAGGCTCCAGAAACAAATTTTCTCTCGAACGTTCGTGGAAGAGGCCAAATATTCACAACAGTGGGGAACCTAAACATACAATACAATCCTCCGACACCACAGAGAACCTCCCACCCCGACCCCATCATCTGCCTGTTACCAGACAGGAACGGGCCACGGACCCCGCCCGGCCTGGTCGCCACCTCAGCTTCTCCACTCACACTGCACTGGTTGGCCTGCTGGCGAAGCGACTCGACAGTCGCCTGGAACGCCTCCAGGTCGGTGATCATCGCCTCATGCTTCTTGAGCAGGGCCTCGGACGAGTCCTCGTCCTTGCCGTAGTCCTGGCCGCCGGCGATCGGCTCCTTCTCCTTCATCCACGCCTCGGCCTCGTTAGCGTCCGCCAGGTACTGAGGACAAGACGTCAGCACAGGTTACCAGTCAGCAGTCGGACAGTGGCGCAGGACATGAACCGCCCAAAAGGGCTTATCAGAAGCAGCAAACCCACAAAACTTTACTATTTGAACGGACGCTTTAGTAAGGCGGCTAAGTGTCCAAATCCAATAACAACAAGATCAAGAAGAACCCAGCCATCAATCATGAAATACAGAGAAGAAGCAGCGAACGGTTACCGATGGAAACCCCACTCCCATTATGGAGTCTGCAATCGATCAATGCACTTGTCACCGTTCGACTCGCGTCCCTGCACTAGACGCAAACAGCCCTCCAGTGTACCACCAGCAGCCGTGCCGCTCCAGTTCTCACCTGGTGAGCGGCGAGCGACGCGTCCAGGTCCTGTCTGCGCTGCGCTGCCTTCTCCTTCAGCTGGTCCCACTGGTCGGTCAGCTGAGCGGCGCGCGCGCGCACCTCGTCGCAGGCGAAGTGACCCTCGGCCACCAGATCGTCAGCGTCGCGGAGCACGGCGGCGATGCGCGGCTCGTGGTTGTTGATCTCCGCCACCACCGCCTGGTGCTTCTTCGTCAGGTTCTGCACGCCGATCAGGTCACGGCCTGGAGGGACAGAGGTCAGGTTATGATCATGACACGGCTTGATGGAACGGAGCCTAGGTCCAGAACATCGATCAGGCCACGACTTGGCGGGATGTCAGGATATTGACATTTACCAGGTCAGTAACTATAATAACTATAGTTATATGTGCTCTAAGCACCTTGGCACCAATCCACAATAAACTGCAGTGCGTGTTTATACGTACGAATTTTGGCAAATAAAATGGTGATGATGATGATGAACTAGAAAGACGAGCGATACTTCAAACGAATCCGCCAACACCGTCAAACGAAGTCATTGCTGGGCTCCAGATACCCTCTCCTACCGACAACTCTGGCTCCATCCCCGCTCGTCCGGTAACACCGGCGCTGAGGCAGCGAAAAGCGTACCTCTGTTGGTGCTGGCGGCGACGGGCTCCTTCTCTCGGATCCAGGCGGCCTCGTCCTCCATGTCGCGGAACAGCTGCTGCACGCGCAGGCTCTCCATCAGACGGTGCTTCCGCAGCTGGGTCGGCTGCTGCAGCTGCTGGTACCTGGCGGCAGGAGGCAGCATGTGGTCAGACGCGGGCTCACATACCGAGTCCTGGCGGCTGGGGGCAGCGAGGTAGAGCAGAGAGAACAAATACTCGACAGCAGAACGCCGATATCGAGAACACGCACATTGTTAGACGTAATAACACTCACAATCAGTACAATACCAAATCAGTTTGATTGTTCATTGGGGTTTAAGGCGCACCGAAACCTTTGGGTCAATTTCCGCCCATAAATCAACGAGACAACAGTAAGTGCGGTCAGCCAGGCCAGCCAGCACATCCTACCCCTAGCGCCGCCATCTCTGCGGCGGTGTCCGTACGGCCCCCAATGACGGGTGTCGCTGCGGTGAGTGCGGACTCACCTCTGCACCAACGTCTCGGTCTTGACCTCGATGTTGGGCGCGTCAAAGTGGTTAGCCTCAGCGAACTGCTCAGCCTGTTTGCGCGCCACCTCCACGCGATCAGAGTGAGCGTTCACGTCGTTCTCCAGCAGAGCGTGCTTCTTCTGCAGGTTCAGCACCGACGTCAGGTCCTGCAACATGTCCACAAGAGGCCGTTAGAATACTGTACCAACCACCAACGCAGTCACAGCTCTGCCTTCTGCACGTTCAATACACACGTCAGGTCCTGCAACATATTCGCATAGTGAGATAATTAGCTGTCGAAATGTCCACCAACGACGTCAAACGAAAGTAAAGCATCACTAGTGCGAATTATAGCACCCGAACTGTCGCCATTCAACACGGGCATGGTGAAGCTGTGCAAACTTTAATAAATCATTTGAAGACAGTGTCTGTACAACTCGGGTCCCCTCTGTTGCGTACCTTTCCGTAGTCCTCACTCATGAGCTGTCCCTCGAGCTCGGACATCCAGAGGTCCATGTCCTCCAGGCTGCGGTTGAACTGCTGCTGCTCGCTGGCTTCGGCCAGCTTGGCGCCCTTGCTGCGCGCCGCCTCCTCCAGAGAGCTCCACAGCTCCTGGATCTCGGTCAGACGCTCGGCAATTCGGTCTGAGGGATGGGAGACAGACGTCAGGACTGAATATGATGACAGCGCTGTGCAGTTATAAGTGAGCAAGTGAGTGTGTCATCGGGTTAGGAATATCCTGTACTACGGTGGTACTCATTAGCTCCCGTTTAATAGCAGTGTGTCATTATTTCAGTTGACCGATGAAGATCCGCTATACAGCTTTCAGAGGGCATCCACGTGACCAGTGTCAGAAAAGTGGTTCAACAATCTAAGTTCTCATTTTTTTTGCCAGTGGCAAAACACTTTTTTAATGCGTATACCAGTATTTTTGGGCGTAATTTTGATACCCGTTTATACACAACCTTATTCATATCTGTTAATACGTGTATATATTAAAGGTCATTTGAGGTCATTTGAGGTCATCTGAGGTCATCTGACATCATCAGCATTGTTTTGCTAATAGCTCTTGATAGAATAAAGATAGAGACGATCGGATGACACCAATATGTTTGTCTCGTCGAGCCGCGTCGCCCACATGACCTACCCGGGTCACCAAATGACTAGACAGGTCAAATTTATCAGTTGACCTAAACAGGTCACCATTAACATGTTTCAAAGCACCTTGAAGAGACAAACACGATGACGTCAAAATTATTTCCCTATCTTTATAAGTAGAAATGTTATTCACAAAAAACAGCTTGGACAAATATATCCTTTTGGACTTTTGGTGACCTCTGGATCCTTAACTATTGACCTTATCTAAAATTTGAGGACATGCTGGCGATTGCATTTTTACAAGGGCTTTCGTTTTTTTGTATTTCCGTTTGTATTAGATGGTTTCTGGAGCCAAGTCCTAAAACCGTAAAATCTGACCTTTGATGACCTTTGGTGACCTCAATTTTGTCCTAACCTAAGAAAAAAACGATATACTTTAGAGCTTGTCTCGAGCTTGAAGCCGTGTTCTGATTGTCGCTACGTAGCGTAGTCTTCAAGATCTCAGGGGGCGGGGCGGAAATCAATCCCCTGCAGTTCGTGTTCGGCGCGAACCCCCTGCAGTGCGCGGGTTAAGGGCAGACATGGGCCGAGGCCAAAAAATAGGATCCAAGATCCACAGGATCCCACGACAAAATGGTCCTACAGGATACAAGATCCGCAGGATCACACGACAAAATAGTCCAGCAGGGTCCAAGATCTACATGATCCCACGACAAAATGGTCCTGCATGATCCAAGATCCACAGGATCCCATAGCAAAATGGTCCTGCAGGATCCTAGATCCACAGGACAAATGCAAGATCCACAGGATCCCACGACAAAATGGTCCTGCAGGATCCAAGATCCACAAGATATCTGTAAGATCAGGATCCAGCAACAAAATCAGTGATCTTGTTGATCTTGTCCAAAATTAATTATTACAAAACAAGCAATTTAATTGCAATTATTTACATTCAACCTCAGTCATGGGTTTGGTGGTACATTCTACATCATTAAAGATCTGTAAAATCTAAAAAAATTCACAAAAAAATCAGGATCCATAAGATCTAGCGACGCTTAAACTAAAAAGATCCTGGGTTCATAACATCCAACGATATTTTGTATGTACAAGATTCTGGATCCATACTGGATCCAACAACACATTTTCTAAACAAGATCCAACGACAAGTTTAATGCACAAGATCGTGGATCCATATGATCCAACTGCATATTTTCTTAACGAGATCCAGGATCAACAGGATCCCGGATTTTGGATCCTAGGTATATTGGATCTTGGATCTTGTTTGGATCCTGGCACATGTCTGGTTAAGAGCATAATAAAGCTGTTGTAAAACCTCTACCTTCTTTTGTAGAGGAGCTACATATGTCGCAAGTACAGATAGTACAGTAGATCCGGTGTAGCCACATGTCGTCACTACTGCGCCCTATATGCTAAATTTTGCGAGATCTTCCCTGGCGCTCGGTCGGATGGGGGATGAAATTCAGGGAAATAAATATTGTCATAGTATTCACAGGTGCATGATAAAGCACGATGATATCATAGGGGCACCATGATCTGCGACTAACGACACAATTTGTCCGAGTTAGGGCGCCGGCGGCGGGCGGAAGCAACGACAGTCGTTGCTATCAGTACAAACTGTGCTATCAGTCTGACTGATAGCACAGTATGCAGGGTTCTAGGATTGGTTTGGAGCTGCTGGGGTGCGGAGTGAAAAATTATGGCTAAAAATAAGCAGAGAGTGGAAAATTCAACAACAAAAATATGCTTTATCAATAACCTATCACCCGCTCACCAGAATTAGTTATTAGGTACCTATGCCAATATTAACATGTTTTTCCATCCACAGAGGTCACTGTCCATATCAGTATATCCATAAATCAGTAGCAGTGTTCAATTTAACCGATGCAACGAGTGGAAAATTAACGGTAAAACTCGGGAAAAAGGGTGGACAAATAGTATCGAAAGGGTGTAATTTTTCACCCCAATTTCCCAATCCTAGGACACGGACAGTAAGTCGAAAGAACACGGAAAATTACTCTAAATAAAATTAAAGCAGGCTTAAACATACTAATTACTCAGCACCGCCGGGGCCGCCGGGCGGCCCGGCCTGTCCGGCCCACCGGCCGTCACTCACTCTCTCACTAGATTAAATAATGTATTAGTTGATTAAATAATGTATTTAACAAAGCCCCGATTGTGATGGTATCGGTGGCGGGTTGTAACCTAAATACGCATTTATTGGAGGGTTTAAAAAGTTAATCGTTTAATTCCGGGAAGAAGTACCAGTTTTCCTCACTCTAAATCACTGCAGAAATTTCGGATGTTTGAGGTTCCGTCTCACACAATTTTATGACATTTGTGTCCCATCACTGTCACGTTCCGGCCATTGTTTGGAAAGTCAAGTCTCAGTCTATGTGTATGCTCGTCCGCCATTTGCACTCGCAGACTAAAACAAGTCGTCCTTTACCATCAAATTTGTCACGGAACAAAATTTCAAAATCAAGAAAAACGGAGAAGCGGGCCACTTCTCTAACACTGTCCACACGTCACTTGGCGGACCAATCATACTATGGTGAAGCTCTATCGTGTCACAAAACAGCGCTGTGTTTTGTAACCCAGCAGGTGATCCATAACTCGGGTGGATCGCCTGCTCTCGGGGCACGAAGCGTCAGAGATCAGAGCTCCGACGTGCAGAGAGCGTCGACTGAGCTGCAGACCCCTCGTGTCGGCAGTCGGTACCACAGCCAACTCACCGGCGGCGAAGTGCTGGCTCTCGATCAGCGCCTCTCCAGCGTTGGTAAGCTCCTCGATACGCGACGTGTTCGCCTTAATCTCCTGCTCAAAGTTCTGGTGCTTCTGCACCTTGCCGTTCAAGTTGGTCGGGTCCTATGGGCCAGGTGAGATGACACGTCAGAGGATAGTGTTGCACAGACAGCTCAGGCAGCTCAACAAGTCAGGTAAGGAAAGGACTATGTGGGCTAGCACAAAATAAAATACAAAGACCAATGCAGCGTATGATATTTCACATAATTATAGTCATCCTCACTAATTTTCACAGATGCTAGTTTTCACGAAGTACCGTTGGCAGCCCTCCTAAAGCGATCTCACGAGCATCATATTTATGCTCGTGAAACCATCATACTTATTCAATTACACCATTAACATGTCCACGACCTTCACTTCACGGCAAAACTTTCCTGGTTATTAAACAGCTCTTGTCCCGCGAACTGAGCCCAACACACCCGACCCGTCAGCACGCGGCTCTGTCGCGTTCCCCACCCCATCACCACCCGGCAGCCTCACCAGGTAGGACTCGTCGTTGGCGAACTTGAGCTTCTCGTTGATCCAGCCCTTGGTCTCGTCGCAGTCGCGCTCGAACGCCTGCAGACGGTAGGAGGCCTCGAGCTTGGCGCGACGCTGCGCTGACTTGTCCATCAGCTGACCGCGACGCTCCAACAGCTGTGCGGAGGGCGGATAGACAAAGGTCAGAGGTCAGCCAGCAGCTCAGGCCAGGCAGATCTGCTCTGAGTGAGGAGACAGTCCGCGGGTGAGGACGGACTGAACGATCACAGTGAGATGCAGCCCAGTACGCTGCTGAGAAGGAGCTGCACAGCAGTGTGGCCAGCTAATGGTACACAAAGGAGCAGCACGTCCAGTGACGGGGATATGAACGGCGAGATACATAATGAAATAATTAAATGAAATAATGAAGATGAATAACACAGTAAAGGTGAATAGCGCAAACTGTAACTGTACATCTTGGACGCATTGTTTTTATTCTTCTATCAATGTTAACATTCTTAAACGTGAAATGCATGGACACATCCTTTTTCAGCTCCCCGTATGAGACGTAATAAACCGATCACGTACGGCGTCACGTCTCTGAGTGACGTCGTCAGCGGCATAGTGCTGTCCCTCGATCAGCTTGGTGGCGAACTCGTTCAGCGCCTTGATCTTCTCCTCCTGGGCGGCCAGCGACTTCTCAAAGTCCTCGTGCTTCTTGATCAAGGCCTCCACAGAGTCCAGCGAGTCGCCCAGGTCGTCGTTCGACAGGAACGCCTGAGGGACGGAAGCTCTTCAGTTAGTCGGCAGCCCAACGCATCACTTGCTCACTATAATGCACTAAGATTGAACTTAAAGACGGGAAACTAGTCATACGTGTTAATATTTATCGCAGTATGAGTCGGGTACACTCCTCATCCTCCCAAAATGCAAAGCATGAACATCAAGCACTGATGAATATGAATTTCGAAACAACATGTTAAGCGACTTAAGAAATACTAACTGAAGCGAGCACAAATCACAACAAAGCCGCAGCGGCTGCCGTCTGACTGCCTGCCTGACTGACTGACCTCCTGTTTGGCCATCCACGTGTCGGCCTGTTCGGTGTCGCGGTAGAACAGCTGCAGGTCCATGCACTGCTCGTAGAGGACGCGGCGCTCCTCCCACAGCTCGAGCAGCTGCACCTTCTCCTCGGAGAGCACCTCGAGCTTCTCCTGGATCTCGGCGGCCGAGTCGTGGCTCGAGTCGAGCAGCATCTGGCCAGACTCGATCGTGCTGCGGAAGCTGTCCTCGCGCGCGTCGATCTCGCCCTGGCAGAGCGGACAGAGACAGAGAGGTCAGTGGGGAACGCGACGATGAACAATCCAAAGCAGACACAACACGGATGTTGATCACGGATGCAGCGACGGGCAAGTCTGCATTGGCGTGGAGTGAGTTTGGCACATCCCGCATATCTGGGCACTCAGGTGCAGGAACAATTACGTGACACGGTCTACCTTAGTGGTGTCTCAAATAGTTCACTCTGAGCTGAAGATGCCATTGATATTAAACAATCGAAGTGACTTTTACGAAGAACCTGACAGTATCAAAACTGTCAGAGCATTGCGGACAAGACTGAACGTATTTCATTGAAAGGAAACCGAAACTATCGCTATCTGGGGGAACAGGCTGCCACCCAGCAGCTGCCCCAGCCTCCCGCCCCAGCATCCCAGTTAGTCCGACTGAGAGGAANAGGCAGTCAGGGGGCATGACTAATACAATGAAACAAGCCTTAACAACGCACAGGCACACACATCCAGTCAAAAGAAGAAAAACATGATGGACATAGCTCAGCCACGGCAGACATACCTGGGCCTTGGCGGTGAGCTCCTTCCAGCTGTCGAGGATCTCGGCGTTCTTGGCCTTGATCTGGTCCTGGTGGTCGTCGTGGATGCCGATAGCCGGGTGGCTCCTGGCCCAGCACCAATCACGCTTTATCCTGCCACGCGCGCTAACGGTCACGCTCCAGACCTCGTGCTTCCGCTGGCGGCACAAAGAACACGAACGAAGGTAACGTTCATTGGGGGGGGGGGGGGGGGGGCATAATTCCAGACATACGGCCTGGATGATATACTCCGCGGGGGACCGCCGGACACTGCACTGAACAAAGACTGGGCCCTTCCAATGGTCCCATTGCTCCGCCAAATAACTATGGTAAGATTTGGCTTAGGTGTAAATTTAGTTTAACCTCGTCCAGCCTCATTATATTCAGATATCCTGTCTTATGCTAGTAATCGATTGCATCATGCATTTCCCAGTTTCATTAGACGGACACAGTTTCCAACTATGTCACTCCTCACGGCGCGATCACAAAACATCGATCGTCGGGCTAGCGTCGCCCTGTCTGTCTGTCTGTCGCCCACCTGCAGGGTCTGCACGCTGCCCAGGTCACGGCCAGTGTCGTCCGAGCTCAGGATCAGGTCCTTCTCGTTGATCCACGAGATGGCCTCGTTGGCGTCGCGGTTGAAGCGCTGGATCTCGTGCGCGCCGAACAGCTTCTCCTGGCGCTGCAGAGCCAGCGACTTGAGGCGCGCCCAGGACACGAGCATCTCCTGCGGATATGAACACACACCACTGTCAGCACAAGAACAGCTGGCGAGTGGCGGGTATAACTGATGCATTTTGTGGATGCAAGGCACACCGAAAACATATCGTAGGAAATAATCATGGTCATTAATCGCAAAAAGACTAGATCAAAAGACAAAACAATATTTGTGTTACCCGTACATTGTAATTTTCATCCAGACAAATACAAACCATGAGCACAACTAAAAGCCGACAATGTTGTCCGTCCTCACAGTGCATGACATGCCAGTGGGATATTGCACTTCAGCCCGCCCACCCCAGCTGCAGAAATGTGCTGCGTCAGCGCCTAGCTCGGTGATGTACCGGGGTGTCGTCACCAGACAGTGATCGGCTCTGACGCTGCAAGTCTGACCTCTCTGCGGGCGCTGATGGTCTCATGGTCGGGGTGCTGGTCCGTGATGAGCTTGTCGGCCAGCTGGGTGACCTCGGTGACGCGGTACTCCTCCGAAGTCAGGTCCTTCTGGAACTCGTCAAACTTGCGCTGCAGCACCTCCACGTGCTCCAGGTCGGTGCCGATCTCGTCTGACGTCACAAACGCCTCCTGCAGGCAGGCCGAGCAGAGCACACGTCATGGTCAGGACGCGATTCATCAGTCTATTCACGTGAGCAGGAGATCAAATAATCGGGATGGCACGATCGTCACTGAAAAATACTTAGTGAATGGCGTTCGTGTGCCGATACTGAAGGACACCCAGCATGGACAAATCAATCGTGATGATGATGAGGATTTGGGTTTAATGGCGCCGCAGCTACTAGGCCATGTATTGACATAACAGCCGAGGAATCGTAGTCGAGTCGTTAATAAATTCATAACTTCGCACAAAAAACATGACTGGCGTAAAAAGACACCTCACAGTATACAGTTCCAGTCGACAACACTCGCTCTAAGGCGCTGCATATCGCCACTGACCTTGTCGTGGATCCAGAACATGACCTCGTCGTACTGGCGGAGGAACTGGACCAGCACCAGCGCCTGCTGCAGCTTCATGCCCTTGTCGGCCAGCTTGGCCAGCAGCAGCTCCCACAGACGGTGCAGCTCATCTGAACACAGATCACACACACACGGTGTCACAGCGGGCCTTAGGCTGACTTTCAGAATTAACGTACTGATCTTTAACATATAGCTATCGACTGGGCATAAAAATATGGAGGTCTGAGACAACAATGACATTCAGACGACAATGTCATAGAAAACAGGAACGGAAAAGCTCGCTGCCACGCCGTATCACTAGTTGTACAGATATTGCCGCCGTATGGCCCTAGTTGCCAGGTGTGGTCGATACCGACTAGCGAGGCGGCAGCACAGCAGACCGGCAGTGACGTCGTCAGGCCCCACCCGTCCCGGCCGCACAGTCTCGTCTTACCGAGCCGCTGACGGATGGTCTGCGAGGCGAAGTGGCTTTGTTGATCATCTCATGCCGTGTTGTCCAGCGTGACATGGGCGTTGTGGTGCGCGGCCACCTCGGCCTCGAACGCCTGGTGCTTCTGAATCTTGCCTGCGAGAGACAACAAAATCAGCAACATGGTGACATAGACGGCTTTCAACGATAAAGCAGTTCCTTCAGAAAATTAAATATAGTCTCTCCAGATGCAGCTACAGTATACATTTTGAATTTCAGGAAGTTCCTCTCAACCAAAATGTAAACAAAACTAAAACATAAATAAATAAAACTAAAACATTCGGGCATCCCCATGACGACGGTCCATCATAAATGACAGAGTCTCTTCCCCATCAGTTCGTAAGTGCCGAGTAATTTGTACGGCAGACACAGATACACCACCTATCCATGGCTCCGCCGCCACCAGCGTCAGGCCTGTCTTCTCCCCCGGCTCACCTGCAGATTGGTCGGGTCCTTGTAGTTCTCATCAGACGCCGCCTGCAGCTTCTCCAGAATCCAAGCCTCCAGCTCGTCGGCGTCCCGCTTGAAGTACTGGAAGCGGCGACTGTCGTCCAGCTTCTGGCGCTTGGCGTGCGCGTCCTGCTTGAACTGCGCGTAGCGACTGAGCACCTGCTCACGGCGCTCCTGGATGTCCTCAGCCGTCTCCAGGATCTTCACCTCCTTCGGCACCAGCAGCGGCGCCTGCTGCGGCGAGGCCACCGGCTGCTGCGGCTGCTGCTGCTGCTGCTGCGGCGGCGGAAGACACTCGGCTCTCCGACCGCGGCATTTCAGCAGCAGGCTCCTTCCGGCTGCAAAGCAGCTCATCTTCAGGCCTCGTCACACCGCACCGCGGGCGGCGGCTGCTTGCCTGCTGGGGCTGCTCCTCCTCCATGGTGGTGCTGTTCAATGAACCACGGGCAGAAGGTCAGACGACAGACAGAAGGCGTTCATCAGTGCTCTGGTACTGTACGGTTATCTGTACTTCTCGCCGATTCAAAAAGACAAATGTGAAATTATTTGTTTATCCATTCAATACCATTCTTTAGAAGAGCGTGCAATTTTTTATTCTTCGTAGAGCACGCGTGGAAGGCGTTGGTAAA
>VOPJ01012785.1:0-17894 GCA_014673585.1 Semibalanus balanoides
GGGATTCCCCCGGATCTAAAAAACACGCAACGAAGTGACATGTAAAAACACAGATATATGTCCCGAGACAAGCTCTATCAAAAGTATACCGGTCTTTTCAGGGATCAAGTCAATACCTATTGAAACTGCTCGTCATCTGCTGCGCCTTATGGTGATGCCAACCTGGGAGCCTTGATGTGTATACTGTTACTGCTGTATACTGTTTCGAGTCGCAGTTAGTGTATACTGTTGTGACGTTCGGTTTTTGTGCGGTGATGTGTGCGCGCAATGACCATTGTTGTTAAAGTTTGTCACTACTTGTGATGCAAAATAAACTTGATGATGATTGAATGATGATGATGATTGAAGGTTACAGAGAAGTCACCAAAGGTTAAATTTCGGCTGTATACGAGACCCCTGGAAAAGCGTCCAAGGGTGTCCATAATTACCGAAACACTTGCTCTTTGATGTCACAACAAAGAGTGAAGACATAGTAATAATTTTTTGTCTTTTTTACCAGCAAATAGCTAGACTAAACCTCAGAAACGCAATGATTTAATTTCAGTTTGAGGCATATTTGGCAGCTATATTCGCCGGCACATCCGGACGAAACACTCGCCCAACGCCCGCTTTGAGCTGTTGTTACAAGTTCGATAATGCTTGGTGACAGGTTTCTCTTGATCAATATTTTTTTGAATGAATTGCCCAAAGATTTTCCGATTCAATTATGTCCGGCTATTTGCAGGTCCATAGGACCTTTCACTCAAAAATTGAGAAAAAAAAGTATTTCTGCACCACTGTTTGAGCTTGCTTTGGGTCGTTTGAGGGGGCGCACCGCCTGTATGAAGATGGCTCGATCACTGGATCTTCCACCAACTTTCTTTTCAAAACCGATCCGTCTGTGGCCGTCTGTTTCACAGTATCAAATCATTCTTTTGCCATAATTTTCTGACGGTATTATTGTACATTTATGGTGTTTTTGAGGAAATCAATGGCAGCTCAGAGAGAGCACAATGGCTCATCATTCCCCACATTTGCACTTTTTGTGGACGCTTGACCGTTTTAGCCGCGAGAACGTCGGCACGGTCGGCACCGTCTGACGCTCACACACGGTTGTTTTGCAGACTACGGGGGTGGAAAAGTTCATATGGACCACATCGGACTACACTATGCGATTCCAGTCCTTTTTGGTCCAATTTTTGCGGTCTCTTGCGAAACTTGAGGCGGTGCGTGCGCTGCAATTTTTGGTCAATTTCGGCCTTTTTTGCAGGCTTTGAAGACCGCAATTGTAGCTTTTCGCGAGATAGCGATGCAAACCGATGATTTGATGTGATTGTAGCCAGCCCTGGTTAGGCGGTGACCAGCTTGCGCGTTGATTTAGTGGTGGCTTGTTAGCTGTCATTCGCGGATCACTTTCTTGCGACCAGATGCAGGCTTGGTATGTCGGTCGCAACCGGGCTTTGCTGACCGTTCGTCTCACCACCCTTGGGCACGCTTTCACCACTGGTAAAGGTTGGGTGCAACTGATACCAACGCTTGCATGCACCGTTTTGAGGCGTCCAGCAAAAATCATGCCAACAGCTACTGTTGCTGAACCCAGGGCCGTACTCATTGCCCAAAGTTGCCGGTTCTGCGCTTGGGTGCAAAACGAAAAACAACAACCCGCCGCTAACCTTACCTAGAAACTGACTCGGGTCACTACCGGACCTTGGGAGGGTTTGGTGTTCAAGGTCGACTCCTGAGGAGTATTTAATACAAGTTTGACAACTGTAGCTTCGGCGGTTACAGTGCAGTAGCGACATTCACTTTAAAACAGATGTGCGGGTAATTCTGGGACACCCTGTATATATTATTGATAACTAAGAGTTAGCGACGCGTCGAGAGACAGCAAAACGTTCGAGCGGAAATATAACTTTCTGTTACAAGTGCATGCAAATTTATATCAGGTCAATAATTAGGTCAGGATAATCCGCTAAGCTTGAAACATATATGTGAGCTTTTTGATTGACCTTCTCATTGAAATAGGCAATCTAAAAATTAAAACTTATACAGTAGTTACATTTGGATTCAGGCATAGCCCCTCCTCAGATGTTTGTAAGTATATATGTAAATACATCTGAAGAAGGGCTGTGCCCGAATGCAAATGTCACTACATTTTTGTTTGCCTCCCTTCTTTACTTTTTAGTATTTCGATGACTAGGTATCGTTACTAATTTTGTAGTACCTGTCTCAGACCAGCCGAGGGCTCTCTCGGGCTACCATAGGGCCCTCTGAAGTCTGAAAGAGGACCTCCAGATCGGCCTAGGGCCCTTTCAGGTCCGACAGAAGCATTCTCAGATCGACCCGAGGGCCCCCTCAAACGGACCAAGAAACCTCTCAGACTGACATAAGGCGCTCTCAGATTTGGAAAATACCGTCTCGGATCAGCCGCATGATCTCAGACTAGCTGAGGCTTTCCAAGACTGGCCTAGGACCTCTCAAACTGGCCTATGCAACTACCAGATATATAAATGCCCTCTTACACAAGCCGAGGGCCTTCTTAGGTCGGTCGAGTTCTCTTGCTACCCGTCTGGGACCTCTTTGACCAAGCCCTCAGGTAGGTCTGGGAAATGCCTTCTCAGACTGGCCGAGGACATATGACCGGACCGACCGGTCACTGAGGGCATAGGAACCAGGGCACTGTAAAAGCCTGACCGAGGCCTCTTTCTGACCAGTTCAAATGACGGCATAGGAACCAGGGCACTGTAAGATCGTGGGCATTCAGTAGCTCTCGAAAATTTCGATTTTCATTTGTGTATTGTGGAGTCTTTTTTGTATTTTAGTTTATGTCCCCCACTCCACATCATGTCTTCTCTAAAATCCCAAATGGTTCCCTGAACAGTCGGAAGGGCGTTGCAAAGGTCGAAAGGGCCTTTAGACGTTCTGAAGGGCCTTTGTGCCTTTTAACAGTAAGAATGCCCAGAGTGTCCAGGGAAAACAACTCAAAACTGTCGTGCCGCTCCGCGGCACAGTTCAGCTACAGACTATATTATATGTGGGTAAAAAATGCGACATTTCTCTGCGCATTTATGTGTTATGCTGCTACTTTCCTACATGGTTTGACAAAATAGTTCGCTTTGACCCTTGCCCTACTCACCTTCGCCGTATGGGGGGCCTGACAGGCCCCCCTGTTAACTTCCAAAACAAGCAACATAAAGCAACGCGGTAAGAACAAGCATGCTGCCTGTCATGTTAGGAATCTAACAGTATGTAATTTTTATATTTCAGGTCAACGGGTGACCTTCCAGGTCAAATGAATGACCTAAGATCGACCACGTTCAAAAATATATATTTTGCTCTGTTCGTCGCCATTATTAAAGTTATGAAAACTAGGAGGCCAAAATTGATGTAGCTATACTTCTATATAACCATATATTTATAAAGCCTTATATTTCTAATTTGCATTATAAACCTCGACTCAATCAGACCAGACTCAATCACGTCCAGAATAGCGATGAGAAAACCTAAAAATTGGAAATTGATAAGTGCAAATAAAAAGGCGTTTTACTAGACCAGTTTGTACTATCTCCACCATTGACCTTATCCTCAAATACTTATCTAAAAGTTAAACGATTAAAAAAACAAATAATTACGATATATTTCGAAGGCCGCTCTTTGTCTTGTCGTTAACAACATAATCTAGTCCGCACATGCAGAAATCGTTCAGTTGCTCATCTATGTTTTGCGGCATAGATGAGGCAACTGAAGACGATTTCTGCATTGTGCGACTAGGTTTAGGGTTAACGACAGCGAAGAGCGTGCTCGTTTTTTTTAATTTGTCAACCTTTTCGATAAGTTATCTTGAGATAAGCAGTCAATGGGTGGGAGATAATACTAAATAACATGATTTTTCCTCACAACGCTGAGCAGCAATTAATGAGAAACCAGTTTTGTCTCAGAAATACAATAAAAATACTTTTTGTTTGGTATGTGGTCACAAAAGTTTAAAAATTCTTAATAAAAGGGAGTGACATATGTTCCTTTCACTTAGGGACGGCAGGATTTGTAATGGGGTGCTCAATACCAAAAGCCAGCCCAGCCGAAAGCCCATGACACTAAAGCCCCGACCAGACCAGACACAGTCAAATTTCATAATATTGAGGTACCACATGCCATTGGGGCCATTCAGATATTTATGGCAAGATAGTTATTTTCAAAAGTTTGGCAATCTCATTACCCTAGATGTTGACTTTCATACTATTACACTGATTAAAATTATCAGGCACCTTGTGTGTTGCTGTTATTTGTGACGTATCGATACACTTGCGGCACATTAATATATTGGATCAGTCTAGGAATCGGTACATGATTATAATATTACTGCCTTATGTTACTTAATCACGATTTATTGTTGTCTTTATTGCCAAGTCTATGTTTAAGTGTTCTACCATCATCTAAAAAATAACAGATTTTACCTGGTTAAACACTGGTTGTCGATGTAAAATAATAACGCTGTAGCTGACATTATTTGCCTAAGTTGTCATACTCATGCCCGCCCAGTATCTTCCAGCGAAAAGTAAAAACATGCATCCCAGCCCAGAACAATTTGGAAGAATTGAGTGGGCACCCATGGGTGGCAGATATCATGATGAATCCTATTAGGCATGAGCGGCGCCACCTCGCGGGGCCGAGGGGTGCAGCTTGCCCCCGCTTGGAGATAGCAGCAGGGAGGGGAGCATAAACTATATTTTTGCCCCCGCTGGAATGGTTACTGGTGGAACACAAACTGCCAAGTGGTCTATGTAATGGCTATAAAATTAAGACTCTTTTTAGTGTTTTGTACTTATTGTGCTTATTTAAACGTTCAATGACACGTGAAAAATGCTAAATTTATCGCTATGTATAATTCAGTATGGATCACTATAGTCACGTCCGTATTAGGACTGAGGGAGCCATCACTCAGTCCAACCTGAGAGATATTGCTCTTTGAAATGGTTTGGTATTGTTTTATAATCAGTTCTCTTAACACACCACAGCACCACACACACACACACACACACACACACACACACACACACACACACACACATATATATATATATATATATGTTGTAATGTCTTTTAAAATTGGGATTTTTTAGTGATCTTTCCCCCAAAATATTTTTTTTTGCTTTGTGGAGTAAAAGCCATAAAATCTTTAAATTTCGAGAGCAGTTTATTAAAAAGAACAAAGTTATGTATAATTTCCGTTTTTGTTAACAATTTGCTGCACAACTTTGTTTTCTACGATTTTTCAAATATTTGCATTTTTATCGACATGACGTTACTAAAGCAATATATCGCCTAAACTATTTGACCAATTTTGATGACACTTTGACAGGATACTTGTAATTGTTGTAAACTCAGCTACTGAAATTGTCAGCAAGATGCACCGCATGTATGCAAAGTTATTATATAAAAACCTCAGGGGAGGGGCTGTCAGCCCCCTCATCTAAAAAAAACATATTTACCTAGTTAAACTTTTAACACACTTTTAAACCGCGCTTTTAAACGCACATGAGTGCTTTTTTAGAGATCCGCACAATACGCAATGCAACTCATTGATAAGAATGGACATACAATTTATTTTTAGCGCAATTCATCGGCGCAACTCATTTAAGAGTTCCAGGTCTTGAGCCTAAAAAACATTTGAGGTTGGTATAGCTGATTGCAATTGGTGTCGCTGGTTCCAAAGTTGATATATAGCAGTTTACTAACTCCAGCTCCTAAAAGGTAACCTTAACAACTTTAGTTACACCAACTGGTATGCCCCATGCCATACCTGTAATATTTCATTTTCCATCCTTGTAACGTGCCATTTCATCATTTTTTGGGAAAAAACTTTCAACGCTCAGGAAGAGGGCCCTTTTGTGAAATTTCGGAAACATTTGAGGCGCCGCCCCCTGAAGAAAAATCCTGCCTATGTGCCTGACTGGCTCGACGTGAATCAAATTAATTGATTATGGCGACCGAATATGTGCTTGGATCCCGAAAACGGATCCCGGGATCTGATCTTTGGGCTCTGGATCCAGGATCCACTGGGATCATAGATCCACCTTTACAATTTATCGATGGATCCACTGGGATCATATATCCGTCTTCAATATTGGACGACGGATCCGCCGGGATCCGTGATTGCAAGCACCATTTTGCACTGGGATCCACTGGGATCCCATACTCGCTATTATACATGTAGGTATGTATTTTCGGAACCAATATTTTAAGTAATTGTCAGTACTTTTTCAATTCATTGTTAATTGAACGAGAATGGGCATATTATATGCCCTTAGTTAGATTTTGTCAAATGCTTTATTGTGGCATAATAAATAAGTCGGATCCTGTCGAATCCGACATCTGTTTGGATCAGAGATCCATTTTCATTGTTTATCATGAGATCCTATAAGATCCAATATCCGTTGCCAAATTTAATCGACGGATTCACTGGGATCCTAGATTCACTGCTCTATTTTGTCGCGGGATCCCGTGGGATCATAGATCGAACATTGCGTTTTGTCGATAAATCCTCTGGGGTCATAGACCCTTCTTTCAGATCCATGCGGCGTGCACATGTCTGAACAGACGTCTAACATCTAGGCCATGCATCGATCGCCAAACGCGAGTCGGGAAATCAGAGCCTGGGAGGTAGCGTCATCTATATCACAGATGGCGCTGAGGCGCACCGCTGCCTATCGCTACCGATGGGATGCTGGCGGGACTGGGGCTTGGCTGCCAAGGGAGATGGCGGTGAAATGACGCATTGGCTTCGGCAAGATATGGGGCAAATCTTGCCGACAGCCGACGACTATGCGTCGCCAAGGGCTGCGGGCAAAGATATTTGGCGAACACCAGTATCCCCCAATGCCAATTTTTCCTGGAATAAGACTGTTCTATTCTGATCACCAAAGAGAGACGTAATGAAAAACGTAACTTATTTCGATTGGTATCCACCTCAAGAAGGTATATACAGAAGAAACGGCATTTGAAGAAGAAGCAATGATCGACCTTGGCAGGCATAAATCAAGAACATGCACAAATTCCAAGACGAGTCGAAAGTGTATATTGTTTGCACATCTAAAAAACAGATTCAAGGATCCAATCTTTAAAGGGAGTGTGCCTACTCACATTGGTCATGTGGAGTTGTCGACATAAGTCTGTATAGTATATTTTTCTGAATTTAGCTATGTACTTCATTTCCCCAGAATCACTATAGTTACTGAGATATTACAAATTCGCCAAGATCATTCCGGCGGAACAATTATTCGCCAGAGAGATTTCGCTACTAGAACTAGAGATATTTCGCATGGCTTTGTTTACTGTCTTTGGTACGCCATTGTAGGTAACATCTTCGTTCTCTGTTTGTATAGTGGCGATCGTTTATGAGTTTTGAATAAAAACAAATGCAAACAGAATATAAGTAAAAATTCAAATAAAGGGGCTCCGGACGTGAATGTTTATCGTTAACCAATGATCAACTCCAATAGCTTTCTCACCGCAATCAAAAATATATTTGACATTTCAAAAGAGTAAGACACACTCCCTTTAACAGTCGCCAGTGCAGAGGGTGATGCCAACCTGTCGTTTTTTTCTGGAATAACTCGCGTAGTTATTAACCGATTGCAATGCAACATTTCAGTACACCTTCTGTTTAAACAATCTGACAGATACGCTGATTTTTATTCGACTTCTACCTTCCATGACCCGTCACCTTTGACCTGTTTCTCAAGGTCACGTAAGGCGCAACTGGCGTCCCGTAGTATCGATGCCTTCAACTTGTGCAATGTGCAGTTTCCAAGCGTTTGTTGTTTAGGAGCATATGAACAGGTATTGTCAGGTGACATTTATGGTTTCCACCGAGATCGGGACATCGGCTGACCATTTCAGAGGTCAACCGAGGTCATTGACATCCGATGACCTGAGATGACTTGTTCCGTCTAGGACATTTTGTGATGTTGATTTTGAATTTGACATCCATGTTATTTTATCATATGTTTCACCGGGGTCGTGCACTTTCACAGGTTAACCGAGTTCACTGACCTCGGATGACCAGATATGGCCATTTTTGTTTTTGGTTGTTTCTAGGACATTTTGTGGCACTGATTTCAAATTTGTCACACACAATTATATGCTCGCTTACGATTCTAGATCGAATATTGTTCAACTCTAGGCATTAACCATTTGGATGACATCCAGGACATTGACATAAACTCAGAGGTCAGGAATGACTCAGGACTTTAAAATCGGGTGTCAACGACTTTTTATAATCACAAGCAACACGCTCGTTTTGTAATCAAAGCTCTAGCTCAATTAATCAAAACGCTAGGGGGTCGTACCCCACCCCTTACGATCACGTAGGTATTGGACGCTGCACTGGCGTTAATAGATGGATTCCAGATCCATGAGGTGCTGAATTCAATGTTGATAGATCCGCTTGTGTGTTTGGTCAAAAACATATATCTGATGAATGTGTATCTGATGGGATCCTTAGATTGTTGAATCCCCATTGTTGAATTCTGTAGATAAATCATATTTGTCGATCGTCTCTGGGATTCAGGCGCACCATCTGTTTGATGGTTCTAGTAATCGACCTCGAATAATGGATGGGCAGCCCCATACTGAAACGGTTTAAAGCATATTCCACTTTCCTTGTCGTGTCCTGAAGGGCCAGATGGTGGGAATCGAACTTAAAAAACAAACTCGCTCATCCGCTGCTCCGCTTGTTTCACTCCGCTGCTCGCTCATATGGAATTTTATTATGATGCAGTGGACCCCAGTTTCCGCAGGTTATGCGATATTCATCATTTTAGTCATGCCGGAAGATAGCATGTGTCACCGTGTCATTTTAATGTCAATGTCACAACATAACTTGAACTTGTTTCACAGCATTCGGGTAATTTTAATTCACGGTAATTTACACGTCAACTTCAGCATTTCATTTATATTATTTAATCGGTCCAACGTCGATGCGGTTTGATTTGCCAAACATGAAATTTCTCGAGTTTTCCCAAAGAGCAGCAAAACAGTAAATAAATTATTACAAAATGTGTGGTTAGCTGATACAAAAATATGGATGATAAAAGCTTTTACGTAACAAATAGTTTATCTTTGCTGCTCATACACAAGTTTCAGACGCAAAATACAAAATGACCCAATATCCTATGACTACGGCTGGTACCCGACCGCTGAAAAACTTGGTTCAGCTCATTTTCTATTTTTTTTCCTGAAAGATGGTACTTTCATCGTTTTAAAAATAAAAACAAATACGCCTAGTGATCCAATACCTTAACCCGCGCACTGCAGGGGGGGTTGATTTCCGCCCCCCTCTCAGGTTTTTCAGAAGTAGCGCAAAAACGGCGGCGCGCAGCGCCGCCAAATTTTCTACACCTGTTTGGGCATCAATTACACACACTTTGGAAAAGTTTTGACTTGGGTCATCTCAGGTCAGGTCAACAGTCCATGTCAAGTGACCTCACCTTCAAAAATGTTTGCGTTCGTGCCAAAGCCACAGTCTTTTTTCGAACGTTTTGACACTTGCAGAATTTCATAAGAACATCAGTACCTACAAATCGCATATCTCGGATTTTTCGTATCGGTGACCAAAGGTCAGGTCAACTTCCAGACCTCCCCATTATAAGTGAATGGGAAAATACACAAATGCTTCCCTTTAAGAAAATATGCATTGGATCAGGCTAATTCTTTCAGAATCATGCTTATTTTAGCTTCATTCTAAATTATCAAGGTTGCAATTGTTGCTTAGTGATTTCTACAAGGTCATCTCTAAGGTCATCTTGAGGTCATCAGGCGAGAGTGGTAGGGTGTGAGAGTGAGAGTGCGTGAGTAAAAAATAGAGACGATAGTTGACACCAATGTGTGTTCTCGTCTGCCGGTGTGGAGGCGCGCGCGGTGAGGCGAGCGTGAGCGCGTGAGCGCGTGGGTCACAAATGACCTTGACCTGAGGTCAAATTTTGGAATTGACCTGACCAGGTCACCCTAATATATGGGTTTCAAAGCGCATCGAATGAAGCCAAACCCGACGATGGCCCCGTCAGAGAAGTGGTGTCCCTATCTTCTTAGGTGACATGCTATTCACGAAAAGCTGTTTTGCCTTTAGAAAAACAGTATTTATCCGTCGCCCTCGCGCTCGCAAAAAAACTGGGTCAATGTGTAAAACGGGGGCTGTATTCAACATTTCAAAGCAGTTTTTTGGAGAGGTGAATACGCCCAACGAACAGGAAGACAATGGCATATCATGGCACGAATGACACCGGAAGACGTACAGTGCAAATATATACAAGGCATGGCGCTGGGTTGGTGGCGGGGGGCTTGAAAAAACACGCTCCGACGTGTGTCGAGCGCTCGGCGGATTGAGAGAGTCGCCTAGAGCGTTGGATCATCTGGCGCACAGCACGCGTCGTGGGTCAGTATCCACAAACGCTATATGGACGGACCAGTTAGGGCGGGCGCTACCGCTGGCAAACCAGATAAAAGGTGTTTAAGTGACCGGTGTCCCCTAAACGACCATTGATCCCGTCGCCCTCGCGCGGTGCGCAAAACTGGTGGCGAGAGTGTGGTGAGACGGGCTGTATTCAACATTTTCAAAGCAGTTTTTTTGAGAGGTGAATAGCGCCCATTACCCACCGAACCGCGAGCGACAAGACGCAACTAAAGAAACGGGAGACAACACACCTTGACGCTGGGAAGTGGCTCCGCGGCCGGCTGCACAGAGCAGTGCGCGCGTGTGCGTCCACCGCCGCCAGCCGAAGGGTGCGAAAATAGGTACAATGGGTTGATAAAACTTTGGAACGCTGGGTACGTAAGGGCTACACTGCGAACCCGCGGCCGGCTGCTATTGAGCAGCCGCCGTGTCGGGCGCCCATAGGCGAAGAGTGAAGCCAGGTACATTATAAGTATAATAAACGTATGTAACTCGTTAGATCGGAGCGCGAGTACACGTGCACCATAGTAAACATAATCGTAAATCGGGGGGCTGTTGTACGTGGTTTGTACCATAGACCAATCTCCGGACAAGCCACGACATTAACCCAACACCGGCGCATGGGCCGCGCGCGAACCCCGGCGGTTGCAGGACGCAGGCCGCCGTGTCGGGAGCGCCCGAACGCATGATAGGGCAGCGGGCGGCCCGGTTGCCCACAGGTGGAGTGCGGTACATGGTCACACTCGGGCTACACGGTGGAACACACATTGCCACACAAGTCGTAACATACATTTCGTAACACGCATTCCGGTCGTAACGCGCTAGTACAGCAACCCCGCGGCCGGGTGCCAAGGGACACCCGCCGTGTCGGGGCTGCCGACACCTAGCGAGTCCGTGGCGGTGGATGGAGGCGCGGGAGAGCGAAACCGCGGCCGGCTGCGTGAGAGCAGCCGCCGTGTCGGAATCACTCCCCCGACGGCAGGAGTGGTGCGGCGCGTATAAATTCATGACAAGGCTTCCGTGGCCACGGGAGTAGAGCTGCAGCAGGGACGTAGATACTCGCCACGGTGCGGATGGGGTGGGGCAGCCTACATGCGTCCGAATCGTCACTGCCAAAGCGTTGTGAATGCATTCCAGTCCCAGGTCGCCGGCTCGCTGTCCGCATCGGGCCGAAGGTCCCGAAAAACCTGCAGTAGTCCGCGGGACAACGCGTCGGGCGCGACGTTCTGCACTCCGGGAACGTGGAGCGCACGAATGAGTATGTTGTGGCGGACAGTGATAAGAAAGAGATGACGCAGCCAGCGCATAGCCAGAGGCGATCGTGACGATTGAGAGTTGATAGCTGCTACTACGCCACTGTTGTCTGAGCGGACAAGGACGCAGCGGTCGGTCAGAGTAGCCGCCCAGACGTGAACGGGCACGACGACGGCCACGAGTTCCTGAACGCCAATGTCGACATTGCGGAGCCCCGATGGCCAGGTACCGGCAAGCCAGCGGCGGCCACATATGGCGCCAATACCGACGCCCCCGGCGGCGTCAGTCTCCAGCACCACACCAGGTGAACGGCGCCACAGACGCCGATCGAGGAGAGACCGACCATTGAACGATGCTAGGAAGAGCAGCCATGCCCTCAGATCGAGTCGTGCGGCCCTCGTGAGCGAGACCCGATGATGGGGTCGCCGGACGCCGATACAGAGGTCCGACAGTCGCCGGAGAAACGGCCGTCCAAGAGGGACTGCGAGACACGAAAAGTTCAGCAGGCCGATGCAGGCTTGCACCTGGCGAAGTGGCGCCTTTTTGCGCGTGAGGAGCCCGGACACAGCGGTACGAGCGCGCTCGAGTTTGTCCTGTGGAAGCCGCATGACGCGTGCGGCCACATCCAGCTCCATCCCCAGAAACTGGAGCTGCTGGCAAGGACTGACAGTTTTGTCCGGGTGAAGGGGAATGTTGAGGTCCCGACACATTGCTTGAAAACCGGCGAGCGAGGCGGCGCATTCGTGTTGCGACGAACCGATAAACAGAAAATCGTCCAGAACAGAGATGATCGGGCCCGCCCCAAAGTGGCGCTGGGCTATCCACACGAGGGCGTCACTGAATGTCTGGAAAGATTTGAGAGCTTTGCTGGCGCAGCCCATGGGGAGGGCACGGTCTGCGTAGAGAAGGCTCTTCCAACGGAACCCAAGAAGAGGGGACTCCGTTGCGGAAATGGGAATTAATCGAAAGGCAGTCACAATATCAGTTTTGGCCAAAAAGGGGGCATCAAGATCGGCCAGAAGATCCACGGCATCGTCGAGGGAGCCATACTGAACAGCCGTGTGGGCTCGCGAGATATTGCCATTAACGGAGTCGCTGGCCGGGAAGGAGAGATGGTGGATTACGCGGTAAGTTCCAGGGGTTTTCTTGGGAATGAGGCCGATTGGAGAAATTTTCGTGACTTCCGAGCAGGGGGACTGAAACGGGCCGGCAAGGCGGCCTGCTCGCAGCTCCCCCGCGATGTAACGATCGATGATGTGAGGAGCCTCCTCGCAGGACGGAAGATTAATGGAGGCGTCGCCAGGGGGGAGGTCATTACAGCCTATGGAAAAACCGTGTGCGAATCCGGAGACCAGGTAATGACTGAGGGCCACGTCGTAGCCAGCAAGAAACCGACCCAGCGTGACTGGGGGTACGGCCGGTGAGAAGGCACTGCAAGGCAGCTGGCGGCCTCTATCGGGAGTGGCCGGAGGGGGCCGCGGCGATGGGAAGGGCGCCCGAGTGCTGCCGGGAGGTCTGGGTAGAGCAGCGTTGGGCGGGGTGGGGTCCCCGACAGACGCGGCAGGCGTGCTTGTACCGGCACTTTTCATTGTAGCAGCCCCGGGGTTTGGTTATAGGCAAAGCAGTGGCGCGAAAGTACCCCGTACATCCCTGGCGTGGAGGGAGCGCCGGTGGCGGCGGCACCACCGATGCCTGTGGCTACGGCCTGCAGCCAGAGTGGTGAGGAAGAGGCGGTCTCTCCCCACTGGTGCCGGCCGGGCGCTGTCTCCCGGGCCCTGCGGAATGACTCGTCGAATTCACGCCAAGCTAATCCTAGCCCCGGCGCCGTCAGGTGGCTAATTTGGCGCATGTGGGCCATGAGGCCCGCAGCGGCACCCGGGTGCGCTTCCAAATAGACTCCAGCGTACCGCAGAAAGGCCATGCACCACGCCCCAAAGCTGGTAATGGCCCGCGGCGTGCGTGACGCCGGCCGGAGGAGACCATCGATGAGGTGGAACGAGGCGGCGTCGTCTTGCGCCCTGTATCAGGAGTCGAGGAGCACCCCCAGCGGAACGTAGCGGTCTTCGACTATACGCTGTCGAATGGTGGGAGCTACTGAAACAGAGGGGGTCGCCATTGTCGCCGGCGTGCTGGGCTGGTATACCCACTCTGTAGTCCACGTCCGGCATCGACATCAGAGGCGGCAGAGCGTCAGGGGCGACCACACCTACCGGCGGGGCCGCTGCGGCAGGCGACGGGGCAGTGGCCGCCTGCAGCGCAACACGCACGGCCTCAGTCACCATGTCATGGAGCAGGGCCGCGTCGACTCTCTGCGCAGGGGCGGCAGAGGTCGCGGCCGGGGCGGCAGAGGTCGCGGCCGGGGCGGCAGAGACCGTGGCCGGTGCAGCGCTGCCGACCACGGTAGTACCGGTACGGCGACGGGACATGGCGGCGGGCGCCGCAGCCGGAACGACGTCCGCCCGGCTGCGTGTCTTGCCCTGCGGTGCAGCGGCGCGACCGACGACGGTAGCCGTGGTACGGTGACGCGACACGGTGTCGCGTGCTGCAGTCAGGGCGACGGCCGGCCGGCCGCGGGTCTTGCCCCGCGTCTTGGGCATGTCGCCGGCTCGCCATGGAATAAAAGGACACAGTTAGCATAAATATATCCGTGGCCCGATACTGGGACGACCTCATCCCGACCACGCACCAACAGTTGAGATGACCTCATCCCGTGGCCATAAAATGGGACGACCTCATTCCGACCACACACAACAGTTGAGATGACCTCATCTCCGTGGCCATAAAAATGAGACGACCTCATCCCGACCAGCACAACAATCAGTTGAGATGACCTCATCTCCTGGCCATAAAATGGGACAACCTCATCCCGACCACACACAACAGTTGAGATGACCTCATCTCCGTGGCCGTAAAATGGGACGACCTCATCCCGACCACACACAACAGTTGAGATGACTTCATCTCCGTGGCCCTAAAAATGGGACGACCTCATCCCGACCACACTCTATAGTTTGAGATGACCTCATCTCCGTGGCCATAAAATGAGACGACCTCATCCCGACCACACACAACAGTTGAGATGACCTCATCTCCGTGGCCATAAAATGGGACGACCTCATCCCGACCCATAATTTAGATGACCTCATTCTCCCAATCAAGTTTCAGCACTAAGAACTCACCCGAGAAACGGAGAAATGTTGCTGAAGAAGCCGACGTGTGTCCAGAGGCAACAGTGCCCGCAACAGAGCCTTGTGACCCAGAAACGAGACGGACCTGAAAAAAACACGTCGACGTGGTCGAGCGCTCGCGGGTATTGAGAGGAGCTCGCCTCTAACCGGTTTTGAGGTCACGCGCACACACCGTCCTGGGTCATATCACAAACGCTATACTGAGACCAGTAGGCGTGCTAGCTGGCAACCGATAAAGTGTTTAGTGACGGTGTCCCTAAACGACCATTTTTGGACCTCTAGTTTCAATTAATTTGAGCATCAGCTGTTATGTTTTACTGTATACCGTTTAATTGTGCTTCATAGTTCATGTATCACACATTTGCTTGCCGTTAATATCAGTGCCTTAGTATTATACATATTCTCTAGTAAAAACCAATGCATTGCGTTTACATGCATTGTAGTGTTGAAAATTATTAGTATACGTGAGAAACCCTTGGACAACTCCAAAACAGATGAATGATAGTCTCTACAGCACTGTCACAAATTGAACAATGATATTAGCCGTTTTCACGATGGCTTATTTTGCGCGAAATATTTTAAAGCATTTTAAAATGTTTTAAAATGTTTTAGTAGTAGCCGCTTTCACAATGGACTAAATTGCGTACAAATGTTTTGGCCTTGCCCGACGGTCCCGTAGGGCGAGGCCAAAACATTTTTTTTTGCAAATTAGTCCATCGTCAAAGCGGCTACTACTAATACATTTTAAAACATTTTAAAATGTTTTAAAACATTTCGCGCAAAATAATCCATCGTGAAAACGGCTATTATGTGCGAATTGCGCTGCGTATAAGAGTTAATTGTTTGCGTATATCCTCGTAATAACTCTGTAATGCAAATAAGGAAGATAGGATGACGTGGTAGCATTCATTAATTATCTTGCTGGTATATTCCTGCCTGGTTTATTTCCGCCAATTTTTGCTAACCACTCATGTCGTACTAGTTTATCTGAGGTTTTGTGCTTCTTTGCTAGCGCAAAAGTGTACGCATTGTAAGCGTGTGTTTGCAGTTTGTTTGTATTAAGCATTAGGCTTATTTTAAATGGATGTTTTGGATGTTGAGAAAAGAGGTGTTTTCTGTTTTGCGAGGTCCGGCGGGAGGCTCTGAATTAGCGACATGTAGTACAAGAATGTCATCCGTATGACAAACTTATTTTCAAGCTGTTCTTTTGAAAGAATGTTTTCATTCCTAGGATTAAATAGGTCGCTAATAAATCGTAGCCCTCCATCATCCCACTTTCGTGTTATCGTTTTAGAGAACGTCGTGTGATTTAAGTACCACATTGATTCCGACAACATTTCCTCGATGCTGGGTTGGTAGTCGCAGTTAAACCTAATTGATGTGCCAAGCAAGTGTGAATAAAAGGGATTGAACGCCATGTTACACAAGGTGTTTAAGTATTCAATCCGTACGTTAGAAGGCAACACAAGCTGGGTAAATGCAGATCCACTTATATCGTCCGGTCAGCATTCGAATTTGCTAAGCGTCTTAAAAGAAATAGTTCACCTTGGATTATTTTTTCAAACACAATTTGATTATATTTTAAAATACAGCTTCTCTTCATAATATCAAAAATAGCCATACATCGCGCCGATTCAGGACAGAAGGGCGTAAATTATTAATTTCATCAAAACTATATGCGTACTCTCCGCAACGTCAAACGCGGCTCAACCAATCAGATTCGAATGTAAAGTCGCGTAAGATGACTATACAGCCTCTGCCCAGGCGTGTGAGGCCCACAATTCTTCGACAAAAAGTCAAATGTATTCGGCTGGAAAGCCCTTTCAGCCCAGAAAACTTGCAGTTAGGGGTTTTTCAACACGGGCTACAAAACTGCTATCTCAGTTCAAACCCCATGTTGAAGGTGAACTATTTCCTTTAATCAGCTAATTTGCAAACTGTTTATAAATGCGTCAACACTTATCATCCCTAGGTCATCATTTTTATAGCGAATAAATAATTTTGCTCGTTTTATTTTGTCTTGTTGTTGCCCCAAACGAATTGAAATAGCATGCTGTTCAGTTGTTTGACATTACGTCGGTGCTAATAACTAATAATAACTTAGCTAATAACTTTCCGTTTCTATATTCGGTTCTACATAGTTTTCGATGACTCTTAGCCCTTTGCTTGAAACATGGGCGTAGGAGCCGGGGGGCAGGGGGGGCACCTGACCCCCCAACATTTTCGGGATTTTAACATTACGCCTATGGAGTTGCATTGGAAAGAATCGACTTCAAAATGGCCGTTTGCCCCCCCCCCCAACTTCTAATGGTTCTACGCCCTTGCTTGAAATGAATTAACACTTTCACCTAACATCAATAATATAGCGGTTTTTCATAGAACTGACACTCATTTATGGTTAGCTCTATATAAGCACGGCTATTGTTATCACTATGGACGTCAGGGTGATATATTGGGACCGCATATTGCTGCAGTACATCATGTATGCATGTTTGAACAGTCTGTATATAGGCATCGTCAAGAAGATGTGACGCATTCAGCTTCCTAAGTCCATTTCCCCTTCGTGTTTACCACGTCCGCAACGACATTGTTATCATGTTGTGATCGGTTTGATATCCGGGTACAATATCAACGTCACTTATGACATTCAATACATAGTTACTATAGTCAAATTATTTTAAGTTGAATGTTGAGTGACTGGAGCCTTTTCAAAAATAGCACGCGCTATACGCAAGTTATTATTTGAGATACTGGAGCGGCCAAGAGTGACGCACACTGGTACAGCGTTGCGTGAATGATGGTCAAATATGATGTCCATTTTTGTACGTCGACTTTTGTGGTTGGTGTCTTCTTGAATATAGCACGCGCAAAGCAAGTTATATCTACTAATATTTTAGCCATAATGGTTGACTTCAGTAAATCAGTTTGTCCCCAAGGCAACTCAATGTTTTTCATATTTGACCATCATTCACTTAATGCTGCACCAGTGTGCGTCACTCTAGGCCGCTCCAGTATCTCAAGTA
>VOPJ01012785.1:18062-54979 GCA_014673585.1 Semibalanus balanoides
AAGAGGTTTCTTGGAAAATGTGAAAGCGTCACAAGTCATTTTCGAACATGCGCCACAACTTGGCTATCTCAACTCAAAACCTAATGTTAAAGGTGAACTATTCCCTTTAAAGGCAAAGCAGTGGCGAAAGAACCCCGGGACCTCCTGGCGTGGAGGGAGCGCCGGTGGTCGGGCGGCACCACTGATGCCTGTGGCTACGGCCTGCAGCCAGAGTGGTGAGGAAGAGGTGGTCTCTCCCACTGGTGCCGCCGGCGCTGTCTCCCGGGCAGACTAGTGATCGATTCAAATTTAAATGAATGGTTCAATCATGATACAATCACTCAACACTACAGTGATTCACAGTCTTACGTTAATCAATCATTAATTATTAATTTAATGAATGATTCATGAATGATTCAATCAAAACTATTAGCAATGCGTAAGTTCAAATAACAGTGCATATATTCGGAATGAGGGTATTTACAGACCAAATGAAGGTGCTGAAAGTGTTCTTGACATGTGTTGACTCAGTTTGATTCCCCATTATCAGACTGGACTATCGTTTGGATAGTTCCTGCTGTCCCCCGAAAATAATGATTCATTGTGCTATGAATGATTAAATAATTCAATTTTCTTTGAATGGATGATTCAATAAATGAGTCAGTGAATCATTCAGGAGGTGAATCGATTCATGAATGACTCACGTAAAATAAGAATGATTCAATAAAAAATAATTATTCAATCAGAATCAATCACAATCAATTCAATTAAATTTACAAGTCTGCTCCTGGGCCCTGCGGAATGACTCGTCGAATTCACGCCAAGCTAATCCTAGCCCCGGCGCCATCAGGTGGCTAATTTGGCGCGTGTGGGCCATGAGGCCCGCGGCGGCACCCGGGTGCACTTCCAAATAGACTCCGCGTACCGCAGAAAGGCATGCACCAGTCCCAAAGCTGGTAATGACCGCGCGTGCGGGACGGCCGGCCGAAGGAGACCATCGATGAGGTGGAACGAGGCGGCTCGTCTTGCGCCCTGTCGGAGTCGAGGAGCACCCAGCGAAACAATAGCGGTGTTCGACTATCGCTGTCGAATGGTGGGAACTACTGAAACAGGGAGGTCGCCATAGTCGCCGGCGTGCTGGACTGGCATACCTATGCTGTAGTCCACGTCCGGCATCGGCATCAGAGGCGTCAGGTGCGACCACACCTACCGGCGGGGCTGCTGCGGCAGGCGACGGGGCAGTGGCCGCCTGCAGCACATCATGCACGGCCTCCGTCACCATGTCGCGGAGCAGGGCCGCATCGACTCTCTGCGCAGGGGCGGCAGAGGTCGCGGCTGGTGCAGCGCTGCCGACCACGGTAGTACCGGTACGGCGACGGGACATGGCGGCGGGCGCCGCAGCCGGAACGACGGCCGCCCGGCTGCGTGTCTTGCCCTGCGGTGCAGCGCGACCGACGACGGTAGCCGTGGTACGGTGACGTGACACGGTGTTGCGTGCTGCAGTCAGGGCGACGGCCGGCCGGCCGCGGGTCTTGCCCCGCGTCTTGGGCATGTCGCCGGTTCGCCATGAAAGAAAAGGACACAGTTAGCATAAATATATCCGTGGCCCGATACTGGGACGACCTCATCCCGACCACGCCCAGCAGTTGAGATGACCTCATCTCCGTGGCCATAAAATGGGACGACCTCATCCCGACCACACTCAACAGTTGAGATGACCTCATCTCCGTGGCCCTAAAATGGGACGACCTCATCCCGACCACACTCTATATTTGAGATGACCTCATCTCCAATAAAGTTCACACGTAAGAACTCATCCGAGAAACAGGAGAAATGTGCTGAAGAAGCCGACTGTGTGCCAGAGGCACAGTGCACCGCACAGCGCACTAGTGACCCAGAAACGAGACGGATCTGAAAAACACGTCCGACGTAGTCGAGCGCTCGCGGGTATTGAGAGGAGCTCGCCTCTAACCGGTTTTGAGGTCATCTGCGCACACACGCGTCCTGGGTCAGTATCATGGACACTATATTACGATGACCGGAAGGGCGGGCGCTACGCTGGCAACCGATAATTGTGTTTAAGTGACGGTGTCACCTAAACGGCCATTTGTAAGTATCAATCACTAACTCTTAAAAGTGTGTCCGCCAGGGCAAATTAACAAAAAAGTGACAGAACGTGCCCTGGTCTCCCCTACTGATAACTGAAAGTTTGGTGACGATACCGCTGTTAGTTTAGGAGATAATGCAAAATAACGAGGGGGCTATAAATTAGCCCCCCTCAGTAAGTCGCAGGATAAGGTTTACAAAAGCGTGTGACTAAAAAAAAAGAAAGAAAATACCACCAAAGAAAGGTGCATTGTCGGAATCAGCGAACTCATGTCTCATGAGGCCCAATTTACCAATTTGGGGACAAATCGAGACAACCTGTCATATGCTGCTGACATGTTACAAGTCGTTTTATTATAAAACAACTATCAATAGGCCTGTTTACACCGCACTAAATATATTCCGCGGAAAATTTTCCACGGAATTTCTTTCTACATTTTCGGCCGTAATTTTCCCTAGATTTTGGGTACCGTGCTTCCGATTACTTTCTACGCGTGTCTGCTCCGCGTGTCGTGTGCCTGCGCCAATGCGACGAGATGAAATTACGGCCGAAAATGTAGAAAGAAATTACGTGGAAAATTTTCCGCGGAATATATAAAGTGCGGTGTAAACAGGCCTAATATCACCCCATAGAGATACATTTTCGGAATAATGAAATGATGGAGACCCTGGCACTACGTCTAAGGCGAATCAAAACGCACTTGAATATCAACCTGCCAGTGTGATATCTGATGCTGCTAATTTGACGGACGTACAAAATCAGGTGACCTGCCGTTTGCAAAGTCACGGCTAACCGCGCCCGCCTGTGTATTCACTATTCGGCTGAATAGTACAGCGTGGTGCGGGCTAACTGATATGGTGACCTGCCCTGTGATGACCCGAGATAAGAAATGTCACACATTGTGGGTAATAGATGAACGACCAAAAATATGTACCAAATACAGCACACCGCCATTGTTTCCGCTATTTCCAAAGAAAACCTTTACGGGTGTCTACTTAAGTGTCCCCCAAAACAAACTTTTTGTCTGTGCAAGCTGTCCACCCAAAACGGGGTGCTTCTTTACACAAAGAATATGCTGAACAAGTTTTGTCCCCCTCCTTTGACGTTTGGTCCCCCCGGGCCTTTAAAAGTCAGTGACCCCTATGTAAAAAGTCAAAAATCAAAGTCGCCGTACAGACCTTGGCCTGTGCTCATTCGAAAGCTCTTGCTGAGTAGATCACACATTTATTCAGTCGAAATGTTCTAAATTTAATAGTTTTTCGTTTTAATAGTCATAAACCCCTACACAAGCACGTTTTAGGGTACAATAAACCATGGTTTTGATAGAGGTTTATGACTCATAAAAACGGAAACTATAAAGGTAGAGCGTTTTGATTTTCACGAGTGTATTCTTTCAAATGAGCACAGGTCTGTACGACGACTTTAATTTTTGACCTTTTTCATAGGGGTCACTGACTTGAAGGCCCGGGGGACCAAACTTCAAAGGAGGGGGACAAAACTTGGTCAGCATATTTTTTGTGTCAAGGAGCATCCCGTTTTCAGTGGGCAGCTTGCACGGACATTTTTTACACCCTACCTAGTGTCCACCCTCACCCGGCCCCCTTTCCCGACATGGCGTATGTTAAAGGGACACTGTCCACTCAAAGTAAAATTTGATATGTTAAAGAACAGCCGAATTCGATAAGCACCATGAAAGTCCGTTTTGTTGAAATTCGCTGTACAGTCGCCCAATATCGCGTTCAAGTTCAGCTTTTCTTCCAGCCAATGGGTCGACGAGTCCGCCACCATATTACCAAAATGAATGGCATGATGGCAGTTGATGTACAATGAAGGAAGGTTAATGTATTTAATTTATTTTTACTTTTACGAAGGATTTTGATTCCAGCATTAATGAGTTTTCCCGACGGAGGTTTTTTCTTATGATTGGTCCCTACCGATTCCGGAGATACAAATGGAAACAGAGTCTGTTCACGTTTCCCATGACACACGACTCAAATGCGGCAGATGCCTAGATTCAGTTAACAGGAAACCACAATGCATAGCGCATAGGCTCTCATCCAATTGCAATACGCGTCAGCTGACGGTTGGTCAGTTCATGTTGATATCCTTCTCTGTGATTACAGTTAACTTGAGCAAACGCTTCCATGTCCGTAGTGGTGTGTATAAATGTAAACAGTTTTTAGATTTCTAAAGTTAATTGAAATTAATGTTTGTTTTTGTTATTTGCGCTTTTTGGATAAGAGTTTTTACTGGCAATTAAAAATCATAGTGGTCCTTAGGTCTTGTTAAGGATGTGCTACTCACATGGTCATGTGGAGTTGTTGACACCAGTCTGAAGACCAGATTTTTCTGATTTAGCCATGTTGGCTTTCATTTCCCCAGAATCACTTTTAGTTGCTGAGATATTCAAAGGCGCCAATCACATAACGGAAATACTTAATTATCGATAGTCGCCAGAGGAGCTTTGCTACTAAAAGCATTGCTCTTAACCCTAATACTGTCGGGGGGGGGGGCCGAATCGGCCCCCCTTGAGGGTTTTCGCCGTAACAGTTCATCATAAATCAACCCAGAACTTTCAAACTTGCTGAAATTTTCCTAACATTCATTGCGCATGCGAATGGTGTATTTTTCTAAATTAAAACCATTAGGCGGGGTCCAAGAACCGTTTTTTCCGGGGGGCGTGTTCGGCGTTTTGACATAAAATTTTGCCATGTTTTAGGCACTCGTGGAGAGTTGTATATTGCAGGAACTGTTAGCAAAAACACAACATCGATAGAGAATTGGTTTGTTCTTTCAGATGGTATTCGAAATTTCAAAATTTTGAATTGAAATCCAATTTTTTTTAAAAAACTATTTTGTTTTACCAAAATGATACAAGTTTTTTTGTTTTCTTAGGTTTTGGAAAAACCGAACATTATGTAAGAGAAACATGCGCAATAATATTGTTTTGAAAAGTTTAGGGGGCGATATTAAATATTTGATGACCTTTGTCAGGTCAAATGCTACTTCGAACATAAATATATGGTGAAAAATGAAAACAATGTTTTAACGCAATACATCAATACAATTATCAGTATCATGTCATCTCAAGGCCCTTCTTGATAACGAGGATACAATTTTTAGTGAGTGACCTTTTGAAAGGTCATTCAAGGTCACAAACACCTTTATATTAATAACTCGTGACACGAACAATATAGAGACTCGTAAATGGTCTCAAAACGTTTGTCTTGTCAATACGCATCTTTTGATCATGCAGTTTTGACCTACTTATATCACCTTGACTTGTATCACCTTGACCTTGACCTGACCTTGACCCGGGGTCAAATTTTCTAATTTGACAATTTGTATGATTCGAACTGGCAATGACGAGAGAAAACAATGGTATCAAATAGTGGCTCTATATGGTCTTAGATAAAAGTATTAACGAACAAATTTTTGCTAAAAAACAGTTTTTTTTACATATATTGACCTCTACAGCCTAAACCGTTGACCTGAGGTCATTTCAGATGGCATAGGGATCCCGTGCGAAGACAATTAAAACTGCTCACCAGTTCCTTTTTTCGGATTCCTCCTAACTGCCACTAGTTTCCGAGATAATGGCAAATTTTCCTGAATAAATGTTAACAAATGTGTATTTTGATGCGTATTTCCCTTGAAGATGTAACCCAAGGTTCACCAAAAGTTTCACAAAATAGAGTTCATTGTTGAACCTAACTACATACTAAGTTTATGTTCGTAGCTCTTATGGCAGCCGAGATCTGAAGGGGGGGGGGCCGAATGAGCCCCCCCTGAACAGATTCGTAATACTTTTTCATCCTCCAGAATGGGTTAATTACAACGCTAGCACTATTTGTTAGCTCTGGCCAATAGAAAACCAATTCGTGAGTCACTGATAACAGCTGCCGAAAGATTCTCGATTCACTGTTAAACACCATGCATTGATCATAAAGGTTTGTTTATCATGCTTTAGTGCGCCATTATAGGTACATTCTTCGCTACCTGTTTTATAGGACGCACTGATATCTATAGTTTGAAACAAAACAATTGCAAAACAGAAATATAAGTAAAAATTCAACTAAAGAGGCCTCCAGGCGTGAATTTATCGTAAATCAATAATCAACAGCAATAGCTTCTTACCGTAATAAAAATATATTTGACATTTCAAAAGAGTAGGCACACTCCCTTTAAAGCCTGTTTTTGCGATATCATCCGGAAGAGGCAGTGTCCCTTTAAGCATTAAGCGTTACATTAATAATGGCTTGCTTATGTTTGTGTTGTCTGTTTACAGATGGTCCAGCAAGTGCCACGCCCGGTCTCACCATGTCGGTGGAAATAAAGGAGGAGGAACTCAGTGCTCCTACTTCTTCCTCGCATGGCCACGGTAAGGATAGCATCTAAAAACAAACCCCCTCATGGCCTAACATTAACTTCTCAAAGGTTCTGCAGAGTGACAAAGCTATGCAATACATTTATCATTTTGAACTAGTGATGTCATTTTCCCAAAATTTCCTGACCTAAACCAATCCAATACCAAACAGGAGGCATTTTGGTTGTCCAAATATTGACCGATTTTGGTTGAGACCAAAAATGTCCAAGATTTGACCGATTTGTAAACAGTGTACTTATTTAAACAAGATTGAGCTGACCGAAAAGTGTCCAAAAATTGATAAGCCTGACCGACCGATTACCGAATCGGTCACATATTTTTTCGGTAACAAAAATTTTAGTTACCGATTGACACCGCTATTTTGAACAGGTAAAAAATCCAACAGGATATGACATGGTACAACTTCTCAATAATGCAGAATAACAATGCAGGATAGTGGCATAGATGAACAACACTTGCATTGTCTATCCAACAGATATGAAATAGACAATATTGTTTAAGTCACTCTCCTCTATCTTTTTTATTTATTTTTTGAAGGAGGTTCATATAGTATCCTTAAACCCTCGCTTACCGACGGGGGGTCTGAGCCAACTTCGAATCCTGACGGGGGGGCGGATAACCGCCCCCCCCAGTAGATCTTTCGAAAACTACAGCAACGTAGCGAGAAGCAGAAAACGCGGAAGGTAATGGCCGTTGTACGAGTACCAGCGATATACTTAGCTATTTTTGATCAAGGTCAATATGAGGTCACTCAGAGATAAAGGGTATTTTTCTCCAATTTCGAGTAAATTGAGCACTGCCTTCACTAATCGGTGCTTAGCTCGAGTACTAAATGAGTTATGGAGCAATCCGAAAAAGCACTCAGATGCTATTGAATACACTTCTTTCGCTAAACTAGTCCTCAATTTGAGATAGGTCGAATAGTTAAGGCTCCAGAAGGTCAGCGAAGGTCAAAAATGCATAATTTACCTGAAGAAAGGTTTTTTTGTTAAATGACTTCTTTAAGTTGGTAAATGGTAGAGCAGTCATTTTGCCAGCCAATCCGTTTTCGTCTAATCACTTGCGGCATCGAACCAATATTCGTATGATCTAGCTAGGTCAAATAAAAAAGTTGACCCTGACCTGCCTGAGGTCATGTCAAGGTCAAGTCAAATTTTATGTCTATCGATTAGGGTTGACAATTGAGTTACAGTATGGTGAAACCACAGTAGCGTCTATGCTTACGTAGAACATTGGTTATTGTACTATAAAGCCATATTTGACCTTATTGGCAACATTGGTATTTGTACCTTAACGAAGTCACGGAAGAATAAGATAAAGCTTGCAGTTCTCTATACTTTTGGCTTCAGACTAGTGTATTGAGGATGAAAACTGACTCACATTTAGTCTACAGGTTTTGTGTCGATTGGTGCGATTTCATTTTTCTCCATAGACTTATATGTTTTTTTTTCTGGTTTTTCGCCACTCAAGGGGCTAGTTTATTTATTCCAAGCACCAACACCAGTCTTCCAAAGGTATACAAAAGCACAACTCACACACTCACTAACAGTCAGAATGCACAACCCAATAGTCAACACAAACATGTATCTTTGTTCCTTCAGATAGATGAACTATTCACTCGGTCTAAGTTCCATCACAGATAATAATATAATATAAACTGGTTTAAACTAATAACGTAAATGCTGTACACCAATAGACTTATAATGGGTAGGTCTCAGAAAATTGACCTGACTAGGTCAACGATCTAAAAAATCGCAAGATAAACGAACTGTAGATTCGAACGGCCTCATTACACTACTGTGAGTTTCACTGTTTGTGTCTACTTTGGTTTTTCTACCTTTCTGTTTTTTTTTTCAAAGGATAGTCTTCGGCAAATTGTCAAACTTACATATATAACGTGATCTTGAGGTCATGTCATTCATGTGACCTGACAACTGCTCCTTGAAAGTTGGATATCTATTTTTTTTTAAAGTGTGCAGAATTGAATGCCCAAACCGTATATCAAAATTTGGCGGCGCTACGCGCCGCCGTTTTTCCGCTAGTCCGGAAAAAACTGTGGGGGGGGGCGGGTGGCGGATATCCGCCCCCCGTCGGTGCGAGGGTTAATGTTATCACACAGGGCAAATTTCAGCTGTTGATCACTCGTTTTATGTTTTTCCTTGCTTAGCCTATATGGTGCTGACATTTGCACTGGACATACTTTGCATCCCTACCCAAGTACTTATAGGAAGTGTGTCTGCTCACATCGGTCATGTTGGGTTGCTGACACTGGTCTATAGAACAGATTTGTCTGAAGCCGGAGGGGCACCTTCACTGGCCGGAGGGGCGCCGTCACTTGCCGGAGGGGAGTGGTCACTAGCCGGAGGGCGCTTTCACTGGCCGTTGGGGTGCTTTCACTGACCGTAGTGGCGCCGTCACTGGTTGGAGGGGCGCTGTCACGACCAAGAGAGACACCGTCTATGGCAGGGGCGCCCTCACTGGCCGGGGGCGCCGTCACTGATCGGAGGGGCGTCAGCTTTGCATGGGCGCCTCGGGTCCAAATGACCGGGTCATGCTCTGAATGACTGTATACTGGGTACGCCACTGGCTTAGGGGCGCACATACAGACTGCCGGAGTAATAATTAGTGTATTTTTTAATTTGTTGTGGGGGCGCCTGCGGCCCCCTTTTAAAACCCAGAACAGAAGCACTTTTTGAGGGGGCGTCTTCGGCGTCGCTCAAATGTAGGGGGGTTGGGGCACCCCCCCGTTAGCGACGCCCCTGCTCAGAGGGGTTGTTTTCCTGCCAACAGCACTGATCGGGCACAATGGGATTAAAACATTGTGCCCGATGAGTGCCCAAGTTAATTGTTGGCTTGTTTTTTGCCCCCCAGTCAATGGCGGGTTATCTCACTTAAAGGGACACTGTCCACGTCTAAAGTAAAATTGAAATGTTAAAGAAACGAATTTGATAAGCACCATGATCCGTTTTTTTATTCGTGCCCAGTCGCCCAAATACTTCGCCGTTCAAAGTTCAGTTATGCTTCCATCCAAATGAGGTTGTCAGTCCGCAACCACTACTTTACTTAAATATAGGCATGAAGGAAAGTTAATGTAAAGGAAGAAAGTTAATGCAGATAGAAACGTTTTTTTTTAACTTTTACGAAGGGATTTGGATTTCTTCAGCATGGATGAAGTTTTTCCCGACGTTTTTTTTTCTTCTTATGGAATTGGTCCTGCTGATTCCGGAGATAAACCAAATGGAAAAGAGACTGTGCACGTTGCATGGCAACGACTCAAATGCGGCAAAGCGTAGATGGTCAGTTAACAGGAAACCACAATGTATGGTAAGCGCATCGGGCCGTCTCATCCAATGCATAGCGAGGCGGTCAGCTGACGGTTGGTCACGTTCAAGTGAGTATCCCGTTCTCTGTGATTACAGTTAACTTGATGCAACACGCTTCCAATGTACGTATGGTGGTGTAATAAATCGTAAACAGTTTTTAGGCGATTCTTAGAAGTAAGAAATTATGATGTTTTTTGTTAATTTGCTGCCTTTGTGTTGCGAATAGAGAGTTGAAGTGGCAATACAAATATGAAGTGGTCCTAAGGTCTTTGTTTCAAGCCTGATTTTGCCGGATATCATTGCCGGAAGGCATTGCAGTTTTAACGTTACGATAAACGCAAGTGCTGACCATTATTGCGTATCTTAGACTTCGAGCTTATGCAAAAGCTTCTCACACTTCAATCACCTGCGGAGTTGGGGTGGTGGTGGATCAAGGCTGAAACACATCAATTACCGCCGGGATTGAGGTGGCAAAGCCATTGGCGTCGAAAGCGGGGATTGGGGACGCGGCTCCCAGTTCAGAAATTAGAGGGGGACGTCCCCTCAAAGAAAGAAGACTTGTTATATTTTTTTACTGAATTTATTCCAAATTATAAAAAACACGCGCACTGAAGGGAGGGGAAGGCACCCTGATGCCCTCCACATGTTTGTATTGAATAGCTCGATAACGAAGCGGAGCAGGGCGGTGTTCTTATGCGACATTTCTGCCGACACAATAGTTGCTCAATATGTTCTTACCTAACAATTATGATTAGATTGTTTGAAGATATTCGTTTAGGTAGCCAAAATTTGCTCTGCTTGAATCCCAGCTTTTACGCCAGAAACTACCGGTCACAGTTAACCCAATTCCCTGCGGGGGGCAGATTCTGCCCCTCCCGGTAGGGTTTTGCCCGCCGCTCCTGAACCGTTACGTCTATCGTCTTGAAACTTTCGGGCTTTTCCTAAATATGAATGACGCGTGTTCTGTTAAAATTTTGAAAAAAATCAGTCCAGCAGAGGCGGCTCCAGGGTCATGTTTTTGGGTGGTCGTTACGAATGCGGGTGAGCGGCGCATACTTCCTTCGTAGTTTGCGGTGGAACCGAGCGGACACACGCCCGCACACCCCTCCCGCGTTACGCCCATCAAAGTGTAAGGCGGTGCCCACTCCCAGCTGCGCCCAGCTGCGCCAACATGATGCAAATGAATGTGTGTAACAAGTTTGAAGTCAATATCTTCAAAAATTACTGAAAGACAACCTTTCAAAGACAAAATTTGACCACATTTACTGTATATCAGTAAAAATTGCATTTCCGTTTTTTGTTTTTGTTTTTCTCCAATTTATATGGGGAAAAACATTGTCTAAGGTAATTTTTTCGCGTTTTTAATCGATCAACGGAACCCTATAAACATGTGATGCCAACTCCTTTAATGACCGTAATATCAATTCTGAACCTCGTGACCCTCCGGACGACCTTGACCGGTGACCCAAGGCACCTCAAAATCTAGCTTAGAATGGTTATTAGAAGTGTTGGATGCACGATCATACCGATTTACCAACTTATTATGCGTTTAATATCGCATTTTTGCGCGACAATGCCGACCACCGGAGTTTGATGGCACGGTCAAACAATTTTTATTTGACGTGACCTGTGACGTCATCAGTGACCCTGAGGATAACAATGTTATGTCTCCATCGACAAATTCAATAGGGCTATCGAATGCCGTTCGAATTGTTAAGATCGGTCCAGTAGTTTCGGAGATCAGAGGGGGGCTAAAATAGCCCCCCCCCCCCAGTAAGTTCGCGTTACAGAATATACACCAGTAACGCGCGGGTCTTAACAGCTGCACCCTAAAGTAGATACCTCAAATCCGACGCCCTGTATAAGTGCTGTGCCGCCACAGCTAAAGTAGCTCATTTCCAACCAACAGATGTCTCTCAAAATAGACGCCTGAGGAATGCTGTCCCGCACAGCTCAGCAGTTTTCATTCCAACCAACAGATGTCTCTCAAAACAGACGCCTGTATAATGCTGTGCCGCACTGCTCAGCAGTTCCCATTGCAACCAGCAGATGTCTCTCAAACCAGACGCCTGTATGATGCTGTGCCGCACAGCTCAGTAGTTCTCATTCTAACCATGTTTCTCAAAACAGACGCAATCAATTGGCCGTCCAACAATAGTAAAAATCACGAGTGGTTTAATCACTAGTTGTGGAACTACTATACAACATTAGGAAAGCTATAATTAATTCAGCATTCCATGATACATATTCGTGGAGTTATTTCAAGATATAGATTATGTGTATCTACCATGCTGTATGTAGTTCTTTGATGTTTGTCTTGTTAAGTGGGCCTCATGTTGACAGCGACTCATGCCCACCTTCGTCAGGATGAAGGCACGTCTTGACAAAGCGGGAGTCACGTGCGAACACATTAAACTCCCTATCATGCTCCAGGCAAAGTCTACCCTCCGCTGGCACATGGTGTTATTTACCTGAGGTGAAGGACTGCTGGCTCCCGCAGCGCGGCGCCAGTGGAATTGCGGCCAAAACAGTAACAACGCAAGTCATTAGACGGTTCTTAAAGAAGGATTTATTTTTACCCGGTAGTACTCGGTAGTTGCACGCGTATATTTCATGCGGTTCGGGTTAGTTTGATTTCTAAAAAACACGGATTTTCCCGGATTATTTTTGTATCGATTGAAACTTAAGGAATTATAAGTTTAATTCACACATAAAAGGGAAAAGCCGTGTTGTTAGACTCAATCATCCAAAACGCACGACAACTTACCGGGTATTCTATTGGGTACTGCGGATCTTTATACCGATGCATCTCGGTAGTACCCGGTAATAGTTCATATGTTCGGGGTAATTAAGTCTATGAACTTGTTTTTTCCCTTATATTTTTGGCATAATTGAAACCTTATAAATTATAAAGTTTCAATTGACACCAAACATATATGAGAAAAGCCGTGTTCTTAGACTAAATTACCCAAAACACACGAAATATTACCGGGTACTGCCGGGTACTGCCGGGTACTACGGATAAAAATAAAACCTTCGTGAAAACGGCTATAGTTAACCTTCGAGGCAGAATAAAAAATAACCCGCTTTAGATTTATCACATGGGAGGGTAAAGGAGGACATTTGTCCCGGACATTTGTCCCTCTGTTACCCTGACGCCTCCCCCGCCATTGGTTAACATGTTAAAGGGTTAACAAGTCAGCAGTCAGCCATCCTCTTATCTTTTACTATCTTCGAGCAATACAAGAATATCACCTGAAAGATTTGGCCGTTTCTGCGGTTTGTATTCACAACGTTTGTTTAAAGACTCCGGAGACAGAACAAAGTTAATGAAAGTCACTTGACGGAACGACCAACTAAGTTATTGCATTCCCAACCAACAACATCGAGGCTGGTGAAATGTCCTTTTTCTAAATATTTCTTCACCCACAATCAGGCAACCCAATTCACAATCCCAGCGACGCACAGCACCTTTCGATAACACCAAAAACAAAACACGTCACATCACTCCCTGCTAAGAGGTGGACAATAACTAACACATAACATACAAACTAAAGGCACTGTTAAAGTTAGTCGCACTGTTAAAGTTAGTCATGTCACAACAACAATGCTAAAAATAGTCAACGCCAAAGCCAGCAGATAACTGTCCACTACATCATGTCTACCCAAGGGAGGTTCACACTCATACATGCATGCAGGGGTGGAACTTTATGTCTCTTGGGGCGGCCCGAGCCCCACCCCCCAGTGATTTAAGATTTTAACATTAGGCTCTATGGCGATGCATGGGTAAGAACTGGAGTTAAAATCTATCAAATTAACATTAGGGCCCCCCGAGCGACTTCATTAAAAAAAGTTTTCACTTGTGCATACATGTTAGTGAAGGGGTGCATACCCACATGGAGGAATACAGCTACTGGTCGAGGAAAGCTACCTTTGGTCAGTATTCACACAGGGATGTTCCACGTCTACCTGTGAGTCCATCCAGCAAAGCGGAGCATGTTGCTAGACGGAACTCAATGAGACAGCATGTGCCATTCAAGTCGCATGCTTATCTATTCTAGCCAGACACGTTGAGTTAAGTCTACAGTTTCTTTGATGGTTTTATCTTCATGACGGCAGCCTTCAGCGAGTACGGCTCTGCGCTCTTCCAGTCATACCACGTGATACCGCGCCGGCTACTTCCTGAGTTACCTCCGTCATAGTATCTGCCAGTCAGCTGGCATGTCGGGTACATTGGTTGGTACCACCAGCCGGCCTCACCAACACTGCTATCAGCACAGTTTCCGCAATGTATCTATCATTATCGCTGTCGAAGGTGGAGAAGTTCTGGTTGTTGTGGTAGAACAAAGCTGTCGCCAGCGTCACCGGAGTATTCGCCCACCTGCAGACGGTAGTAAGCAGCCTCCGATTCCACCAGGAAGTTCTGGTAGAGCGCGTGACGCGTGTTGCCGTCAAAGTCCTCCAGCCAGAAGTGCACCTGGTACCGCCTGTCGTGTTGCGAGGTCAGCATCCACAGGTACTCGTTTCCCCAGTAAAACTCCTCCGTCATACGATGAGTCCTAAACCCCACTTGTAGGTGTCCCAATCACGATAGAAATCTTCACGCGGTTCGATGCCGTCTCGGCGGATGAACGACGGTCCAACCGCCACCGTCGTTATCCATGTCACAAGTATGCGGGGGACGTCCTGGGCCTCCATTCCAGGTCGCAGCATGTACATGCCACTGGGCGAGTAGGACGGCAGATCACTGCAATCCCGGAAGATGTCATCTGCAGAGGAGAGAGATAGAGGGAGATAGAGCGAGAGCGAGAGTGAGAGCGAGAGGGTCATTAACACGGTCGTTTTGTTAGAATAGTTGATTTGTTAACCACAATAACATAGCATACACACCATATGATACAAGCAATATACATCATAGGCAAACATCATAGGCGACCCCCACCCTAAGTGGTGCTGTGTGTGTGTGTGATTGTGTGTGTGTGTGTGTGTTGTGTTGTGGTGTGTGTGTGTGTGTGTGTGGTGTGTGCTTGTGTGGTGTGTGTTGTGTGTGTGTGTGTGTGTGTGTGCAGTTGTGTGTGTGTGGTGTGGTGGGTGTTTGTGTGGTGTTGTGTGTGTGTGTGTGTGTGTGTGTGTGTGTTGTGTGTTGTGTGTGTGTGTGTGTGTTGTGTGTGTGCTGTGTGTGTGTGTGTGTGTGTGTGTGTGTGTGTGTGTGTGTGTGTGTGTGGTGTGTGTGTGTGTGTGTGTGAATGTTGTGTGTGGTGTGTGTGTGTGTGTGGTGTGTGATTGTGTGTGTGTGTTGTGTTGTGGTGTGTGTGTGTGTCTGTGTGTGTTGTGTGTTTGTTGTGTGTGTGTGTGTGTGGTGTGTGTGTGTGTGCTGTTGTGGGGAGTTGTGTGGACGCGCGCATTGCACTTTGAAAGCCAAACGTCTGTTTTGTTATTTACATTTTTCGATCATTTTACGAGTTTTGCTTTAGGCTGAGTTACTCTTTAAATTTCATCATTTGTTTCTTCTAATACTTTGCCAAAACATTTAATTGGGGATCTCTGGCACCGTGGACAGTCTTTATTCCGTGTCGCCCTCGCGCTCGCAAAAAAACTGGTCAATGATGTAAAACGGGGCTGTATTCAACATTTCAAAGCAGTTTTTTGGAGAGGTGAATACGCCCAACGAACAGGAAGACAATGGCATATCATGGCACGAATGACACCGGAAGACGTACAGTGCAAATATATACAAGGCATGGCGCTGGGGTTTTGGTGGCGGGCTGGAAAAACACGCTCCGACGTGGTTCGGAGCGCTCGCGGGTATTGAGAGGAGCTCGCCTCTAACCGGTTTTGAGGTCATCTGCGCACACACGCGTCCTGGGTCAGTATCACAAACGCTTATATGACGACCAGTAGGCGGGCGCTACGCTGGCAACCGATAAAAGTGTTCAGTGACGGTGTCCCTAAAACGACCATTTTATCCGTCGCCCTCGCGCTCGCAAAAAACTGGTCTTAATGGGTATGTAATACGGGGCTGTATTCAACATTCAAAGCAGTTTTTTTGGAGATGTGAATACGCCCAATAACCCCCACCGAACCGCGAGGCGACAAGACGCAAACAAGAAACGGGGAGACAGACAGGCACCTTGACGCTGGAAGTGGCTCCGCGGCCGGCTGCACGAAGGCATCCGCCGTGTCGTCACCGCCGCCAGGCCGAGGTGCGAAAATAGTTACAATGGTTGATAAACTGACGCTGGTACGTACGGGCTACACTGGCGAACCCGCGGCCGGCTTGCTATTGAAGCAGCCGCCCGTGTTCGGGGGCCGCCCATTAGGAAGAGTGAAGCCCTAGTACATTATTACTATAATAACTATTAAACTCGGTAGATCGGAAGCGCGGATACACTGCACCGTATAAAACATAATCGTATAATAGGGGGCTGTTTACGTGTCGTACCATAGACCAATCTGCCGGACAAAGCCACCGACATTAACCCAAAACCGGCGCATGCGCGCGGGGCGAACCCGCGGCCGTGTTGCAGGACGCAGCCGCCGTGTCGGGAAGCGCCGTACGCATGATAGGGCAAAAAAAAAGGGCGGGGGGGCGGGGGGGGGCCCCCCCCCGGAGGGTTGCCCACATGTATGGTGCCGGGTACGATGGGTCACACTCGGGCTACACGGTGGAACACACATTGCCACACAAGTCGTAACATACATTTCGTAACACGCATTCCGGTCGTAACGCGCTAGTACAGCAACCCCGCGGCCGGGTGCCAAGGGACACCCGCCGTGTCGGGGCTGCCGACACCTAGCGAGTCCGTGGCGGTGGATGGAGGCGCGGGAGAGCGAAACCGCGGCCGGCTGCGTGAGAGCAGCCGCCGTGTCGGAATCACTCCCCCGACGGCAGAGAGTTTGGTGCGGCGCGTATAAATTCATGACAAGGCTTCCGTGGCCACGGGAGTAGAGCTGCAGCAGGGACGTAGATACTCGCCACGGTGCGGATGGGGTGGGGCAGCCTACATGCGTCCGAATCGTCACTGCCAAAGCGTTGTGAATGCATTCCAGTCCCAGGTCGCCGGCTCGCTGTCCGCATCGGGCCGAAGGTCCCGAAAAACCTGCAGTAGTCCGCGGGACAACGCGTCGGGCGCGACGTTCTGCACTCCGGGAACGTGGAGCGCACGAATGAGTATGTTGTGGCGGACAGTGATAAGAAAGAGATGACGCAGCCAGCGCATAGCCAGAGGCGATCGTGACGATTGAGAGTTGATAGCTGCTACTACGCCACTGTTGTCTGAGCGGACAAGGACGCAGCGGTCGGTCAGAGTAGCCGCCCAGACGTGAACGGGCACGACGACGGCCACGAGTTCCTGAACGCCAATGTCGACATTGCGGAGCCCCGATGGCCAGGTACCGGCAAGCCAGCGGCGGCCACATATGGCGCCAATACCGACGCCCCCGGCGGCGTCAGTCTCCAGCACCACACCAGGTGAACGGCGCCACAGACGCCGATCGAGGAGAGACCGACCATTGAACGATGCTAGGAAGAGCAGCCATGCCCTCAGATCGAGTCGTGCGGCCCTCGTGAGCGAGACCCGATGATGGGGTCGCCGGACGCCGATACAGAGGTCCGACAGTCGCCGGAGAAACGGCCGTCCAAGAGGGACTGCGAGACACGAAAAGTTCAGCAGGCCGATGCAGGCTTGCACCTGGCGAAGTGGCGCCTTTTTGCGCGTGAGGAGCCCGGACACAGCGGTTACGAGCGCGCTCCGAGTTTGTCCTGTGGAAGCCGCATGACGCGTGCGGCCACATCCAGCTCCATCCCCAGAAACTGGAGCTGCTGGCAAGGACTGACAGTTTTGTCCGGGTGAAGGGGAATGTTGAGGTCCCGACACATTGCTTGAAAACCGGCGAGCGAGGCGGCGCATTCGTGTTGCGACGAACCGATAAACAGAAAATCGTCCAGAACAGAGATGATCGGGCCCGCCCCAAAGTGGCGCTGGGCTATCCACACGAGGGCGTCACTGAATGTTCTGAGATTGAGAGCTGCTGGCGCAGCCCATGGGGAGGGCACGGTCTGCGTAGAGAAGGCTCTTCCAACGGAACCCAAGAAGAGGGGACTCCGTTGCGGAAATGGGAATTAATCGAAAGGCAGTCACAATATCAGTTTTGGCCAAAAAGGGGGCATCAAGATCGGCCAGAAGATCCACGGCATCGTCGAGGGAGCCATACTGAACAGCCGTGTGGGCTCGCGAGATATTGCCATTAACGGAGTCGCTGGCCGGGAAGGAGAGATGGTGGATTACGCGGTAAGTTCCAGGGGTTTTCTTGGGAATGAGGCCGATTGGAGAAATTTTCGTGACTTCCGAGCAGGGGGACTGAAACGGGCCGGCAAGGCGGCCTGCTCGCAGCTCCCCCGCGATGTAACGATCGATGATGTGAGGAGCCTCCTCGCAGGACGGAAGATTAATGGAGGCGTCGCCAGGGGGGAGGTCATTACAGCCTATGGAAAAACCGTGTGCGAATCCGGAGACCAGGTAATGACTGAGGGCCACGTCGTAGCCAGCAAGAAACCGACCCAGCGTGACTGGGGGTACGGCCGGTGAGAAGGCACTGCAAGGCAGCTGGCGGCCTCTATCGGGAGTGGCCGGAGGGGGCCGCGGCGATGGGAAGGGCGCCCGAGTGCTGCCGGGAGGTCTGGGTAGAGCAGCGTTGGGCGGGGTGGGGTCCCCGACAGACGCGGCAGGCGTGCTTGTACCGGCACTTTTCATTGTAGCAGCCCCGGTTGGTTATAGGCAAGCAGTGGCGTAAAGTACCTCCCGGGTTACGTCCAAAACTGTAGTGAGCGAGCCGGTAGGCGGGCGGACATCCTGTACCTTGATGCTGCCGTTGCTACGGCCTCCGCAAAGCCAGAGTGCGTGAACGCGAAGAGGCGACTCTCTCCCCAGATCGTGCCCGGCGGGTACGCTGTGTCCTCTGGGCCCGTTGTCGGAAATGAACTTCGTTCGAATTCACGCCAAGCTAATCCTAGCCCCGGCGCCGTCAGGTGGCTAATTTGGCGCATGTGGGCCATGAGGCCCGCAGCGGCACCCGGGTGCGCTTCCAAATAGACTCCAGCGTACCGCAGAAAGGCCATGCACCACGCCCCAAAGCTGGTAATGGCCCGCGGCGTGCGTGACGCCGGCCGGAGGAGACCATCGATGAGGTGGAACGAGGCGGCGTCGTCTTGCGCCCTGTAAGAGGAAGCTCGTGTAGGGGGGCCAAACATATTTTGGGCATCCAGCGGAACGTGTAGGGCGGAGACTACTCAGAAACTATTATCGGTTTATGTATTTGGTGGGAATGCACACTCAGAAACAGGGCGGGTCGCAGCTATGCTGTGCCGGCGTTCATCTGGCTGCGTATACACTGTTATTTCCACCCCTACTTTGTACGATCCACGTCCGGCATCGGCCAATCTCAGAGCGCTTTGTGACCCGGGCAGAGCGTGCAGCCGCGGGGCGACACACTACCCAGTAAATTGGCATAACGTGTGGCCGCTGCGTGGCGTCCGCGCACGGCACCTCGCAGCGGGAGCAGGTGGCCCGCCTGCAGCGCGAACAGCGCAACGGTCATTTCGAACTTAGTACACTTCATTTTCAGAAAAGTGGAAGATCGAGTTGAGACTCTATCGTTCGTGCCAGTGTGTTCAAGTTGTGAGGTTTGCGATTTGAAAGCTAGAAGCCGGCCGGGCCGCGGGTCTGTCGCTCACCGGCATAACTTTGGGAGAGTCTTTGTCGCGGCTAAGACCGGGAACACTACAGGAACAAAGTTATGGTCATAGATAAGAGGTATACTCTGACGTGGATCCGAATACTGCATAGGGAAGCGACACTATCTCTCATTCCCGAACCTAAGGAGCATATAAGTACTACTTATGTATTTCACTTCACTCAATAGGGCCCATTCGGAGATCTAGCCCACAGGTGAGAGACCTCATCTCCGGTGACCATAAAATGGGACGACCATCTCATCCGACCACACACAACAGTTGAGATGACTCAATCTTCCGTGGCCATAAATGGGACCGACCGTCATCCCGACAACCCAACAGTTTGAGATGAACTCATGCTCCGTGGCATAGAAAAGGGACGACATCATCCCCGACACCACAACATGGTTGAGATGTGTCATCTCCGTGGCCATAAATGGGACGGACCTCATGCCCGACCACAACAACAGTTGAAGATGACCCCTTACATCCTCCGTGCCCTGAAAAATGGGACGACCTCATCTCCGACCACATATTTGAGATGACCTCATCTCCAATAAAGTTCACACGTAGAACTCACCGAGATAACAGGAGAAATTGGGAAGAAGCCGACTGTGTGCCAGAAGGCACAGTGCAGCCGCCAGGCACTTGTGACCCAGAAACTGAGACGGATCTGAAAAAAGACACGTCCGAAATGGTCGAGCGCTCGCGGTATTGTAGAGGAGCTCGCCCTAACGGTTTTGAGGTCATCTGCGCACCACAACGCGTCTGTCAGTATCACAAACGCTATATGACGACCAGTAGGGCGGGCGCTACGCTGGCAACCGATAAAAGTGTTAAGTGACGGTGTCCCCTAAACGACTATTAATTTTACTTCCAAATAAAAAGTAACCCATTAGGTCTTCCGTCGCCAATATGAGATTACATAAATTTTTAATTAGATATACAAGAGAAGGTAGTTGGAAAATGCCTACCCCCACTTAATTCTGATTGCTAAAAAATAGTCCAGAACAAATAAAAAAAGTTTGTTAACAAAGCCTAACTTTTTTATAAAGGTTAGACGTTTCAATATGCCACAATGGGAAAAGGGATTTAACTACCACGGGAGTACATCTATATTATTATTTATTCAGTCACACAATTTTTTGGTCAAATACAATCCAGACCCATGAGACGTTGGCCTCGAGAAATCATCGATATACAATATTCGTAAAGTTACGAGACATCTTGGCTGGTCCTAAAGTTACGACAATAATCTCCATTTTGTTCGCAATCTGGAGGGCGGAGACAACCGGTTCTCTCTCTCAATCTCTATCATAGTCTCCCTCCCATCTCTGTTATGACTGGTACATCAGCAACGGAACTATCATAACTCAGTGTTTTAACAAACTTTGTTTTTTTTGAAATACCAGTGCTTACACTTGTGCGGACGGATCGATTTTCCTTAACTATAGCATTCACAAACCATGCAACATGATTCCTGCTGAAAAAGTCAGATTTAAAACATTTTAATAACATTTTTATCCCTAATGGTCTTAGCGTTCGCACTCTTAAAAACATCGGCAAACCAAACGGACCTGCTTAGTGACAGGTATGCCGTTAACTTGAATGATCAAGACCCAGATAGGACAAAAAGCCGGAGTTATAAGAGATGAACAACAGGGTCCTGGTCAGTTCACGGCCACTGTCACCGACCGCAGGTCACGAGCAAACATCGGGAGCCGAAGAGACTCGAACCCACCTTGCCAGAAATACAGCCCGATGTTTTACCAACTGAGCCACAGCGATAAATCGCAGGTACCCATAGACGGATCCAGAACGGGTGGTTTTGTTTAAAAAAAACATTTGGGGGGAATCTAAAAAAATATCGCACAATTATGAAAACTCATCGGATTTCGCTTGCTTATGTATCAGGAACAGATTTAAAACAAAGTTTCCTTAGTAATAGTTGATTAGATTTCCTATTATCTCAGGAAATGTGTCATCTTTGCGCCGATTTCGGGTGGTATAGGGGGCCATGGCCCCGTCCCCCCTCTGGATCCGTCCATGCAGGCACTAGTGTATTGTTTTCCACTGGTATTTTGTAACGGCGACCTTCAATCGACGTTAGCAGGTGGGCTTGCACGTGACTCCGAATTAAGGTTATCGGGTCACTTCAAGGACAAATATCCTCGCCAAAACATTGTAATCTTGCAAAAGTAAGAACTGCAAATATGAAGAATCCAATGCCGTCTGAAGACATTTGCTGATCTGATGCTGATGAACATCAGCAACCGAAGGTTAGGTAAATCACACTGTGACAAATATTTACAACGTGGCTAGCAAACTTTCAATTAGTATTGGCTGTTGCGTCACTACCAAGAAGCCATTGCTAGGACTTCACGGTCATTTGCACGAAATTGGTAAAGAACATTTGAAGTAAGTAACAATAAATAGCATAAGCATAAGATGTGTGAATAACTTAACTTCACGTAACACGAATGGGGCCCTCTGCTGGTCCATAAATGTGATAAATAATGTCGACTGTCGACAGAGAACATGCACAAATTAGTGTTCAGCATTACACGAGCGTAACACAAACATATCACCACAGCCACAGATTAACAGGAGCCCTGTCCTGTTATCTGTGCCACAGCTTATCGGACTTAGAGGATTAGCGTCAAAGCGGCAAAGATGAAAGATCCGGATGACGCTCACTCGCCATATACGGCCTGACACGTGACTCCGAATTAAGGTTTCTTTTTCTCACTTTCGCCCTACAAGAGGTCCTAAAAAAAACGGTGAACTTCCAAACCAAGCACATAGCGCAGAGCAATGCGGTAAGAACCAGCATGTTGCCTGTCATGAGAGGAATCTAACATACCCAATGCAATTTTTTAGGTTTCAGGTCAACGGGTGACTTTGGTCCAGTGGCGGTGAATTTGATTTTGACATGGGTGGGGGGCAAGACTAGCAATACAGTTCATACGCTACCAAATGCTGCTAAAAAAGTTGTATGGATGATTTAAACATCAAAATCACGATAAATACCTCAATAAGTTCATTCTTGCAATCAAGGAAATGAGGTACAGAAACAGCAGGTTTCTGTCCAGCACTATCTTTTTAATTGCTTATCAAACACTTTTCCAAGTCTTACGTCATCTGTAGGTCATCATTAGAGGTGGCAAAAGTTGAAACGACATATTCAGCTACTTAATCAGGGCCGACCTCTGATTTTTATATACAAAGACACATATGGTCAATTAGACCATCAGAAACACGAATCTGGTGTTTATTTTGCTGTAGCACGTCGCCTTCAAGGTTAAAATCAAGAGCAAAGACGGGGAACTGTAAAAATGTGTTTTTGTGTTACCACTGGCAAGGTCAACTAGTCCACGAAAACACAAATCTGATGTTTATTTTACTACTAGCTGAGGTGCCCGGCGTTGCCCGGGCAATTAATTACCTAATGTTGCCTGTTATGTCGGCGGGGACAGATGCAATCTACGTTTTTTCCTGTTCAATAATTGGTTGCATAGAAACCAAGGCAAATCTTACTTTGGGTTCTGTTGGCAGTGACAGTAGACGATACACGCCTCATGGTCAAAACATACAGCCAACATACAGCTGAATTCGAGCACTAAAACCACTTAAAAAGCCAGAAACTTAACAAGGAGATATGTACTTAACCGTAAACCAGTAAGCGTTTTCCGTATTTTGAATGGCGGAAAGACTTCAGAAATGAATGTCACAAAAGCGCAGCATTACAGAAAATCAGTTTCGCTCGAGCACTAATGTGCCATGAACACCACTTGAAGCAGGATTTAAACTAACGTATCCAGATTTAAGCAGTTAGATATGCACACTTGGGAAGAGACGCCGATTTTGTATATTTTATGGGTTGTGATTTTTTGTTATATAGTGAAAAAATGTATGCTATTTTTTTTATCAAAAACCCCTCCCTGTCAGTATGCTGATTCAGAAATGGTGATGGGTTTTGTATCCCATATCCAAGGGTTTTCGATTCCATAGCGGTCAAACGGTTTTCCATTTGCCCTTTATTATGTAGATAGCACGTCGCCTGCAAGGTCAAAGTCAAGGTCAAAGGACGGGGAACTGAAAAGGTATCAGAAGCTACCGCTCGATTTTATTCATTTTTTCACAAATGTAACTGAGGGCAAGTTCTAGCGGAATAAAGCAAATGATAAAATCGTGGTCAAACTTTCAGGTCAAAATCAAAGGCAAAAGACGGGGAACTGCAAAAACGACAGAAGCTATCGTTCGATTTTTTTCTCTCCAAAAATGTAGCTGAGGTCAACACACACACACACACACACACACACACACATATATATATAATAATATATATAATATATATATATATATTATATATATATATATATATATGGCATGTTTTTTTTTTCGTTAAAAAACGGACAGTTTTGCGGTTGATGATCTTTTTGTTAGAGTGTCGATGGCGTTCGGATCAGTTTTCTGTCTTCTTCTGGTGTTTGTTATAGTATTCGCCGATTGCTCGTCATAAGACAGAGAAAGAAAGTAGTTCGCCAAAAGTTTCGTGTTATATAACACATTCTCATATGAACATACATGTTAAGATAGATAAGTGACTTAATTACATTGTTACAGTCTTTACAATTAAAATTATAGGTGTTCGCGTTTGCAAGGCGACTAAATATAGTATTGACGGATAACACATTTATAAAAATCAAACAGTTTTCACGCGCTCTAATTACTGTTAGTACTCAGTAGGTAGGTACGAATAACAGTCAGTGCTAGTTCGTAGGGGCACAGCGGTGTCACCACGAAAAAGCACCAAAAGGTGATACACTGTCCTACTTGTTGTCGTACAGCTGCAGCACGCCGAGGGCATTAACCTGTCGGTTAATAGTGGGGCCCATTTTTCGGATGTAGATGACCCAGACTTAGCAAGCCGTCGGATCGTTTTCCCTCCTTTAGTATGGTGAATGTTGTTCGATGATGCCTTTCTGGTTAGTCGGTCGTCGGGATGGTGGCTGGTGTTGTGCGTTGAAATTCCGCCTTGCTGTAGATGCATTGTAATCCTCCTGCTGAGAGTGGTAGTGGTTTGTCCAATATAACCATTTTGGGCGAGGAGCGCGCAGTCTCCTTTCTGGCATGTGTAATGGTATATTACGTTGGTCTTCTTCAGCGTCGAAGGGTCGTTGGATGTGTTGTTCCGGAGGATAAGAGATTTGGTAGTTGAGCTCTTGAAGTATATAATCAGTTGTAGCTTGTCGGATGGATTGTTTGCTTTGATGTTGCGTTTAAGGATAGTTTTCAGCGCTTTTTCGTCATTTTGGTACGATGACGACATCTGGTTCTTGTAGAATAGTTTGTGAGTAGTGGTCGTGATGTGATGGGCATCGTCTGATGTGTCCGGTTTTGTCTGTCGGTCGAAGTAGGTGGAGATGGTCTTTTTGTACGGGAAATCGATTACAGAATTGGTGGGTAGCTGTTGTCACTAGAATCTGTCTGATGTGTTTTAATCTCGCGGTGCGAATAATTCCCATGATGAACAGTGCTTCAGGGCACGGTGTGTGTATGCTCGGATAACGCTGACTTTGTAGCGTTCTGGGCACACGCTGGCCCCATTTAGGCATCTTCCCGCGTCTGTTGGCTTTCTGTACACGCTGGTAATGTTGTCACTGTTGGAGGCGTTGATGGATACGTCGAGGAAGTTGATTATGTGGTTTTCGCTCTTCTCTGTAGTGAACTTGAGGCCTGAAGTTTTTTCTAGTTGGGTTGAGGTGAATGAGGCTGTTTTTCCTTGGATGTCAACAAGATGTCATCAATGGGTATCTGCAGTAGAGGAATGGTTTGCAGTCCAGATCTTCCATGACACTGTCTTCTACTGATGCCATAAAGGCCTGGGCAAACAGAACCCCTAGAGGTGAGCCCATGGCGATGCCGTCTATCTGGTAATACATCTGCCCAGTGGGCGACACGGAAGGGTGCCTGGTGGTGCAGATACGCAGGAGAGATGCCAAAGATGTAGTCAGCGAACTCCGGTACGCCGGTTAGAGTTTGTGCTGTGCGTATGCCGTAGTTTGGTCAGGACTTGATGGTGCGTTTCTACCGGAACATTGGTGAACAGATTTGGTGACGTCTAAGGAAGTTATCTGTGCCTTGTCTTTCGAAGTTTGTAATCAAGTCAACAAACTCTGCTGAGGACCGGAGCGAGTAAGTTGTGGCAGGCACGCTAGGAGTCAAAATTGCATCAATTTCTAGCCAGCTGGTACGTGGGCAGAGGTATTTGGGAGATTATCAGGCGCAATAGGATTGTCTTCTTGTAATTGTTTCACATCCGAAAAATTATCCCGGTTTGTACTCACCGATTTATTTTCGGTAGTTTCTGCTGTCGTAAGTGCTTGTTTGCAGCTGGCATTAGGTTCATTCGCCATCCTTCTTTAGATCTTTCAACAGGGTTTTTTGATATTTGTAAACTTGCTTGTGTCGCTGAAGATGTCTTGTTGCTTTGTTTGTGGTATTCTGGCTGGTCGAGATATCACGAAGAGCTGGACTTGTCAGCTCGCCTGATGACGATGTCTTTGTGGTCTCGCAGTTCTTTCGCGGCTCTCCAGAGGTGTCGCGAAAGTGACGTCTTGGTTTGGCGACTTCTGTTCATGGTGCTCTCGGCTTGTAGCTGCGGTCGGATGTCGGGGTTGACAGATATCTTGTCTTGACTTTCGAGGCTACATATTCCTTGGTATAGCAGTTCTAACTCTGCTTTCTTTTCTTCGGTGTTGAACTTGGACGAGAATTGGTAGTTAATGCCTAAGTTCAGAAGCTCTTTTTGTTCTTCAGATGGTTCAAATTTCGAAAGATTAATGTATCCATCTGTCGCGTTAGGGAGGGGGACCCAGCCGCTGTACAGATTGCAAAACTTTTTCTGGATCCTGCTCTCACATACTTGTCGATGTAAGGCAAGCACGCCTTCTATCGCTATATCGGTGGCCGCTCGGAGGTCATCACTCAGAGGTAAATTAGCGTACTTGGCTGCTTCGGTGGAGAGGGTCTGTTTCAGCTGGTCGATGTCACTAAGGTTTTCTTCAATCTCATTTCGCACAAGATGTTCTCTGAACTCAAGTGTGAATTTCTTCCGTCTTACTGCTTCGTTGTTTAAATGTATGTTTGTAAAGTTTGGAAGCAGGCTGTGTGACTATGCATGTTTTCGTTAAACAAAACGGACAGTACGTTAAACCAAACGGAAATGTACTATACAAACAACCAAGAAGAAGACAGAAAACTGATCCGGAACCCCATCCGAAACTCTAAACAAAGAGATCATCAACGCAAAAACTGCCTTTTGGTCAACGAAAACATGCATATCAAAACAAGCCTGCTTCCAAAACTTTACAAATATATATATATATATATATATATATAATATATATATAATATATAGATAAAGACTCGCCGCTCTCGCTCTCTCGCTCTCTCGCTCCTCTCGCTCTCTCGCTCTCTCCGCTCTCTCGCTCTCTCTCTCTCTCTCTCCTCTCTCTCTCTCTCTCTCTCTCTCTCTCTCTCTCTTCTCTCTCTCTCTCTCTCTCTCTCCTCTCCTCTCCTCTCTCTCTCTCTCTCTCTCTTTCTCTCTCACTGCTTGTGCCGTGAGTTAAAATCGAACATCAGCAACCGGCCATAGGTTTTATCTTAACTTGAAGGGCGTGACCTCAGTTTCTACCTGCTGCAGCTGGACATGTCATTGGGAAATCACTAGTACGAGGGGTGGAGTCTATCCTAACAAGCTCCCGCTTATGATGAAGATCAGCAACGAAAGGTATCGTAATTTTAGGGTAATCGAGTCCCTGATCAGTTAGGAGGCACTTTAGCTAAAATTCCGAACATCATGGTCACTTTAAGAGACATTGCCTTCCAAAATATTAACTTCAGAACAAGTACTGAATATTGGACGTGGGAACTCCACTTCCCGGAGTAAGCTTTTCTCTCAGTGAAGATGACAAAGGAACTTTCGAGCGTGCATACCAGCTTGGCATGCTTGACAATTCTTTCGTTCTTTGCCATCTGGATGACGATTGTAGGTGATAGGTATACTAATTGAAAGACGCAGCAAACCAAGCATGCCATGCACATGTTTTTTTCGCATTTAGTTAATTTTAGAGTCATCTGCTATCTGCTAGATCTGCTAGAAATATTATTGAGTGATCGTGCGAGGAACATGGGTAATGAGTAGATATACAAATAAATGACCTTTCCTCGTGTCGTCAATTAAAAGTTCAAGGCAAAATATTATATTATAAAACATTAGGGTGTTTATGTTTATAATATAATATTTATAATATAATATTTTAAACCCTAATGTTTTATAATATAATATTTTGCCTTGAACTTTTAATTGACGACACGAGTAAAGGTCATTTGGTATATCTACTCCTTAAGAATTATCTGCTAGTGTGGATCTAAAAATGATTATGAAATTCAAAACTTACGGGACTTCTTATGATAACACATTGTTCGTTCAGGTTGTGAGGTATTCTTATATCTTTTTTCTCTGATTTGAAGCGTTGGTAATGTGGTGGTGTCGTGCATTAATTTTGTCAGGAAAATTCATGGGGAACATGTAATTTTATGGAAACAAATAATAATAATAATAATAATAATAATCGTTTCAAACAAATAATAATAATAATAATAAATATGTAACTGCAGCTTTGTCGTTAGAACAAAACATTTTTGTTAAATAATATTGCTTATTTTACCGGAAATATGTCATAAGTGAGATGTTTGTACTATATTAGCATACAAGCGATGACTGTCTCTGCCTCCTCCGGTACCGCAGAAAGTAAGCGGTGACAGCACAGTCCACTCTGAAATGTCCTTACGTGCGGGAGAGGTCATTTCCAGAAAAATGCGGCTACCGTGGGCCTTCTACCACCGTTATCAGAACGTTTTAGCATGTAACTAAATTATTCTTTGAAAAACCCGTATAATCCCTTTAAGAGGGTATTCGCCGAAGAGCTGCGACGAAACATTAACGGGATGACCACGGGGATTCCTAATTACCGTACCCAGTGGCGTTTGTGGCTACTGCGCACTGCCGTCTTAACCCGCGCCGTGCCGGTGCTCAGCGCCACCTTCGCCGTAGCGGGGGAAGGGGGCACTTCGACGCTCCCCCTCGAACTGGGCTCCTATGGAACCTATAAATAAACCAAAAACACTCTTCGAGAGCTCATCAAAAAGCATTTCAAACTATTTCAGTTTTTTATAAGGTCAAGATTAAGATCACCAGAGATCATCAAAGGTCAGACTTTCCAGATTTAGGACTTAGCTCCAGATACTCCCACAAATCTTGGAACTATTATAGCTAGAAACCAGCGAAAAAATAACTATAGAAAGCTGTTGAAATTTGCAATCGCTAAGAATATTGTCAAATTTGAGCTCAGGTCAATAGTTTAGGCTCCAGACTCAGAGGTCAACAAAAGTCAAAAAAGTATATTTTTTGCCAAAACCGTTTTCACGAATAACTGTTGACTTAATTAAGATACGCCAGCAAATGTGACAACCTCGTGTTTGTCTTGTAAAGGCGCTTTACATCATGTATAATGTATATGATGACCACGACCAGGTTAAGTAAACCTAAAATTGTGACCTCAGGTCAAGGTCAAGTGGTAACCGAATGAGATCATGTTGCACATTGGGAGACGTGTCTCGATGAGACAAACACATTGGTGCGGGTTTCACTTATCATCTTGATTTATCGAGAGTTATTGACGAAAAGGTGTTGGTGACCTCGGATGACCTCGGATGACCCTGTAGGGGTACCAGAGCAAAGAATGCTCCTAGGTCTTCAAGAACGGCCTATGATAACATGATACAAAATGAATTGGGTTGATATCATGCATATCCTTAGAATGGAAAGCATTTGAATATTTCCCCCATTGACATATAGAGAGTTCAAGAAATTGACCTGACCTTAGGTCTCCGATATGAAAAATATGAGATACGTGAATTGTAGGTAATCATGCTCTTATGACATACTGTAAGTACGAAATGATGAGCCGAAAACTGTCGCTTTGGTAGGACTGCACACTTTTTTGGAGGTGGAGTCACATGACCTAGCCTGCAGAGATGAGCTGAGTTCAAGAATTTGACAATATTCGGATAATTGATGCTCCAACAGCTGTGCCAAAAACGGCGGAGCTGCGCGCTACCGTTGTTTACGCTATCTTTGAAAAACCTTAGGGGGCGTCTAAACTAAACGCCCCCCCCCCCCAGCGCGGCGCGGGTTAAGAGGTATCAGAATAGCTAATATGACGCCTTTGGCGACACGTGACCTTAAGCCGAGCGATTCCATGGTCGTCACACACTATGAAAGTTTCGGTTTAAAACATGTGTCATGAGGACGACAGGATCTCAAACTGATAAGAGCTGCTTGTCGTTTTGATGCTCAGCATGTTCAAGTTTGTCTCACCATTTCCTCGTACTGGGACGTGACGTGTGGTGAGTGCGTTGGTCTAAACACGACTGTTTCGCGGGTGCGGCTTTCAACGCGTCTTAGAAGTACGAGAATAAACACGCGCCATGTGAAAACCACGGAGGGTGTATGTAAATGAACACGAGCGCGAGTGTGTAATGAGCCGTCAACACATCATTCAGCGGGATTTCCCGCTTCTCCGGCTACATGCTGTCCACCCTGGTATCGCTTTAGATTCGATCATGTTCATTGTGGTTTAAATGGCGCGACGACTCCATTTGGCTCCGATCAGGAGTCGGCACAAGTCCTACACTGCATCATAAAACTGATTGGTATGGAGACAGATAGGTATCATGCCTAAAAGACAACCGTTACTAGAAATGTCTCAATATAGCTTGGCTGTTCGGTGAAGAATAATGTTCTGCTAGTTGCACGATTTTTTTATGTGCTTAAGGGCTTGGCTTTTATGTACACTCGGTCACCAGTTAAAACAGGACGCCATGTACTGGACATTCATACAGGTATTTTACCAGAAAGGCCCAGATAATATTCATGTTAAGTTCATTGGACAAATAGTTGGTGGTAATCACTTGCACTTTTTGGATCATGAGATCTCCATTCCGAAGCTTTACAGCTAACACCATCATTAGCCCGTTTCTATGATCCAGCTGATCTCTAATCCATAATCGCGGATTCGGGTGCGACGGCACGTACCGCTGTGGCTCTGTACGTGCTGCGGCAAAGCTGTCGGTACTCTGAACGTTCATCATCACGGGTTTCGATTTTTGATGTCGACGGACTGGGCGACTGAGGCGTGGCACTCGACCACGTCATCGTGGACGGGAGGACGTTGCATGGTCGAGCAGGAGGGTGGCTGGTGTGTAAGGCGTAGTTGAGCGGCACTCAGTCTAGTGGCGCGGCCAGGACAGCCGCTAGCTCGCCACGTCCCACAGCCGTTACGGAGGTTGGTTCTACTCAGTAGTTTCTAGGTCGGTCGCATAACCGCATCACTCAAGATTTCCGCATCTAGCAGTCATCTTCAAGTGTGAGTGGTGAGGGCATCCTATCGCAAACTCTCATATTAATGGCTGGCGTTAACGCGGCACAGCAGTCATCTAAGGTATTTGAGCCTTTACGTTATGTGTTGGTCATTGCGGTCGGTATTTGACTATTTGTATGGAATTATCATAAGGATTGCTGTTTTACTGGTGCACATCACGCAGCTACGATACGTAGAATATGGTATTTTTTATTTGTTTGGGTGGGCGGGGGCAAAATTACACTAAAATATGTCTCACATCTAATCTTCTGCAATTTATTCTGATTTCGATGTTTACTGCGAGTTCGGTTTGCTGATATGGAAGTGCTGATGTATAAGCATAGTTTATTCCTTGTAAGGCATATTGCTCTTAGATTTCACTTCTATATCATTGTCGAATCTGTGTTAATTTTTTTCCGTATCTGATTAGTATGACGGAGTTATGATGGAGGGGGAGGGGACGAATTTGCTCCCATCTGTTTCTCAACAAGCATCCGCTCATTAGAGGCTACATCCAACGGTTATATGATAAATGTGTGAGGATTGATGGGGATGAGTTTAGGGTGCTAAGCCTTGATCTGTTCGAGTGTATGTGGTTCAGCAGTGGTTTTTGATCTAACCACTACTGTGGACAGGTGAGGTTCGTCTACGGATACACAATCGCTCGATTTTCACAGTAGTAGCTCTTTGAAGTGCACTACTTTCTATCGCTCATTGCACATCACACGATCCCGTCGCTTTTTGGGAGGGGTGTGTGTGTGGCAAGAGGAGGACACCACCATAATTTATTAGTTTGTCTCTCTGTTGAGCTCTGGCAGTTCCTCTTAGTTTTTTTGTAGTTGTGATACTTAACACAAGTTTGTCTTTTATTTATTAGTGGCGAATCAAACATTTAGTAATTACAGTCTGATCGATTTCCTTGTAAATAAGTGCTGCTGAATAGATTATGCGTACTATTCATTATCTATTTTTTTATCGATTATCCCGGTATCACGTTTAAATCGTAACAATTCGCAGGGGCGTCGCTGACAATTTCCCAGTGGGTGTTGACTGTTGGCTGAAATGACGAAAAAAAATATTCGCGCATTTAAGCTTTTGCAGCATTTTAATATGGATTTCCATGTTATAATAGGCACTGGCGGATCCAGAAAGTGTTATGGATTGTATAGAGTCTTATGCGACGTGGGCGGGGGGCGGGGAAGGATGCCACAATAGGCTAATCGCATCAATTTCTGAAGATCGTCATTCGGATTTCCGAGGCTTGCTTAATGCCATCAATACTGATTAAAAGCACGAATGGCATTCACTTGTGAGTAGGTAGAGTTAGCTTAGGTTTCTGTACGACATCAGGAAATGTGCGTTCATATTTGGCACTGAGTTTTGCGTTTGTGGGTGTTGGGTGGTGAGGGGCATAGGATCGCCAGTTTGCCCTCTCTGGATCGCTCCTTTTTGTATTTAGGTAGCGTGTTTGTTTGTTTAAGGTAGGATGGAGAGATTTATTTCATGCGCCAGAATCGATCATTGGCGCGCGATGGTTATGATACAGGTTTGCCTTGTAGCATATAGGACCGGGGAATATTTTTAGGTGTTTGTCGGCGGGCTGTGCAGAGACATACTAGACATTATATTACTATGTTTGCACCATTAAGTTTTGTGATATGCGTAGTCGAATAGGCGTCATGTCTCAGAGAAGCGGCCGCGAAATTGTTCTGTAGTTTACTGCTGACTGGTGGTCGGAGTGAGGTCTGGATATTCTGCTGTACTATTGTTAAGGTGCTATACTGATTTTACGTAGAATATGGGCTGTTTATCTTATACCTCGCAAGTTTGGTGTAAACTTCCATAGTTCATTTCTATTAAGGAGGGTATCGTGCTTACTAATACTGAGCTATGTTGCTGAGGTAACCGCGCTGGAGGCATATTAGCTTCGTATTCTAATGCCGCGCGTAGATAGTGCACTGGCTGGGGGGAGCGCGCACGTCACTCGGATGCCGCCCGTGAATCTCTGACACAGTGGATGATGTTTTCGGCGGAAGCACGCGTCATTTCCAGGGATTATGACACATGGTGCCAAGAGAAAACTGGATGTTAGGAGTCCATATGTCTCATGTTTACAAGGATGGATTGGAGAGTTATCAGATTATTGGTGCATGGTATCTGGTGAAATTGGCGGCTACTATCTTATATTGACGCTGAATTACATATTGTAAAACTCATAGATATGCTGTTTGGAATGGTGCTGATGCGAGGCCGATTAACCGATACTGGAATATTTTTTTTAGGGACCACAATGTCTGTGATTATTAAGTTGCTTTCAATAACTTGCGCCATCGTAGTTCGGTGACGAAAAATTTGAGCGAGTTTTTATGCTACTCTGATATTGCATTTCATCATGCTGTATATCACATTGTGTTGAATCTTGTCAGTAGTAGCGACTGTCTCCAAAGATATACTTGATAGCGTTTTATTGAATGTGTTGTATAAAGTGTTAAGCGATGACTCTTTTGCACATATATAATATATAGTAATAGTTTACGAGCGAATAGGTACTACCAATTACGCTATGATTTCGGGTTATGCTGTCTAAGATGTTCCTAATCAATCATACATTGCATCGTTTGTAATAGGTAGTTTTTTGTATTTATTCTACTTCTAGTTTCGGCGGGAGTTCGGTCGGGAATTTTTGCCGCTTTATTCCCTGGACACACATAGTCTATTATTTCTGTTTATTTTTGTAATATTTGACCTGTTGTTTGGGTGTTCAGTCTTGCATATGTTTCTATTAAACAATGCTTTTTCTTTTGTAAGAGACATGTGTAAGATATTCATATTTAAGTTTACTAACCTTTCACATCTTTTTTTCATCTATGCCAAAAGTATAATTTATAAAAATAAAACACAAAGATAGAAGCCTTTCGGCTTGCGGCCTTCATCAGCCATTAATGATTTAATGGCTGATGAAGGCGCAAGCCGAAAGCTTCTATCCTGTGTTTTATTTTAATAAATTATATTTTTGGCATAATGAGAGTAAGGTTAGAATTTTTGATTGTTGTTGGTTTCCATCGAAACTTGTAGTTATGAAACAAAAGCAAAGCCATTATTATATATTATTATCGATCGCTTTTTGTTATGAGACTTGATCGTTTGGTGCGGGGGCCAAACAGGCCACATTAAGCCTGGGGGGGGAGCATGGCCCTTAATGCCCCCTGGATCCGCCAATGCCTATGCTAATTTGATCAGACGACTTATCAGCCGAAACTCAAAGGCCGATATTTCTTACAAAAATGTGCATGAATCCCAAAATTAATATAGGGATCCAATCCTTAGCGCATGGACCACAATCAACTTAAATCAAAGATATGTTTAAAAAATGTCCAAGAACCAATTGGATCGGAGATCTTAAGAAGGTACTAATGATCAACCGGGATCCATCGGGATCTGTCTTCCCTATTTTGTAGAAAGATGCATCTACTGATTCATCGTTAGCTTGGCTATCACAACAAACCTAGCTCTTGCATGAATTCAGGGATGGATCTTCAAAACTCTGGAGCATACAACGGAATCTTGGAGATTCACTGGAGCCGTAGTGAATCTTCAAAAATAGCAACAAATCTCGGTCAGCATAAAATCACGTGACAAACGTTTTAAGTGGATATATGATCCAACTGGATCTCAGATATAACAGGATGTCACAACACTATTTTGCAGTATATAGTTTGTTTTCATGTCTAACGACAAAATTTAACGACAATGTCAGTGGTGGATCTAGGTTTCGAGTATGGAAGGTGGGAGGGGCAAAAATTTCGCTACGCGTTTCGACGGCGAGAAGCTGTTGAGCGGGGCGGGGGTAGGGTCGGGTCGTCAGCAGAATCCTATCATATGTAGTGTAAAATTTGTATGATCTCTATGCTACCCTCCCCTTTGGCTACGTTCCAGGACCTAGGGATGTAGGAACGTCACGAAAAGTGTGGGGGCTGTGCAACTTTGATCTTGTCTTGCAAGAAACCCAGCCAATGTGGAATATTTTGACAGATTTGGGGTTCTTCTCGTCCTGGCAAACCTTTAGCCATCAACATTTCTTATTACCAAGCAAAATCAAATATTTTAGCAATACAATTGACCGAAAAGTGATGGGGCTGACCCCCGGGCCCCTCCTGTTCCTACTCCTATGCTCTGACCTTCATTCCTAATGAAAAGGAGGATGGACGAATTTGAACAGTGCTGCCGCAATGCCGAATCTCGCACCTCCCTCTCTAAAAACCGAGGGGATACCTTCCCAGCCAACAATTAACTTGGACACTGATCGGGCACAATAAGATTAAACCATTGTGCCCGATCAGTGTCCAAGTTAGTTGTTGGCTGGGTACGATATAACCTCTATTAAGACACCCATGCCAGAGATAAACCTACTGTTGCCCACCTTCCCAAGGAGTCCAGCCACCAATAGGTATGTGTCCGCGTTAAAGTTCCGAAACCGTGGTGACACCACTGTTGGGCGAGGGGGAGGGGCGTAAATTTACCGGAACAAAAAATAACAACCTGCAATATATATATATGTATATATATATATATATATATTTAAATATATATATATATATATATATATATATATATATATATAGTAATATATATAAGCATTTGGAGGGAACAAAACCATACGTTTGCCTACCGATATTTCAATGAATGGGGGAGTGCCAATTGCCATTTTGAGTCTGTCTATGAGTTCACAAAATACTTCAGGACTTTCTATGAATAAACATAAAAAGTACAAGAAAGCTCCTGACAAATGCAATCGGCGAGGCATCACCCATTTTTAGATCAGCAGGTAAATATTTTAGGCTCCAGAGTTCATCAGAAGTCGAGTTGGCTGTTTTTGTCATTTTTCGTTCATAACTTTTCTCCTAATCAAGGTACTGCATTTTTTGGCGCAATCGTATTCTTCTCGTCAAGGCACTTATAACTATAGGTATTCAATATTTGTGATAAACGTGTCATAGGTCAATTTCAAAATGCATTCATAAAGCTATTATTAAAAAGGAATCCTCAACGCATTGAACTTCCAAACATTCTAAATACCTTGACATGGTTACGCACTGTCACATTTGAAACAGATGGATCAAAGGGACTGTCCCACCTTATCATTATATTTGAGTTAAGATAGCCATTTTCCGTGCTTGGCATTGGAATTATGTATGGTATAAGTTAAAACAACCACCGAGGTAGAATCACAAAGAAATTTGGGTTTGGTTTTGACATCTCTAACAAAGAACCCTATAGTGTATTAGCATTAGGGTTCTTAATCGACTGTCGGTCACTCTCTACCCAATGTTCTGTGAAAGTCGACTTGTTTACATTGGCTGTATATAAGCCAATACACTAGTATACATACAGCAGCGTGAAGGTTTCCCTATTCCCCCAAAAATCCTTCATATGACGTCATCAGCCCAAATATTAAAACGTATTTTTTATTGAAATGTAAAAGCACTGTTAGTGGAGAAGAAACAAATGTCATAATCGTGTTCGGCACAGCAATCTTAATATTTAGCACCACATGCGGCGTACATTTGAGAACTTTTGAAAAGGTGGGACAGTCCCTTTAACCGAGGGATCTACCCTCGACACTGGGCTAGTTCAAGTGCCTCTTATATCTTATGCCAATTATCAAACTTCTCGGCACAATGGGCAGGGCGAAACGACATATAACAGTACCCATAACCCATTCACGTAAGTAAAAAGAAGTTAATTTTCATTTTATGTTATAGAATCAAATATAACCCGCGCACTGCAGGGGGTTCGCGCCGAACACGAACTGCATGGGGGGGTTGATTTCCGCCCCCCCGTGAGATCTCCAAAACTACGCAACGTAGCGACAAGCGGAAAACGGCATTAGATAGCTCTA